>NDGN011457502.1:0-10908 GCA_002564285.1 Tympanoctomys barrerae | reverse complement strand
AATTTAGTACAGGGTCTACAGGGTCTCACTACATAGATCAGACTTATAGTGATTCTCCCGTTTACAGCCTCCCAAGCACTGGGATTACAGGCACATGCCACCAAGTCCAATCTCAGTTGCTGTCTCAGCACGCCCTGGGGACAGGGCCTTCGTGGCAGGCCCAGAGATTGAACCCCCATCCCCAGCTTCTGCCTGAGCAGGTGCCTTAATCTGGTCAGCTTTTTGGCTGGCCAAATACACATTCTTATAGTTGAACTGTGCTATTAATCTATATTTTTCTGATCTGAAATTAAAATCTTTAATGAGCAGCAACTGCACAATTTTAAGGCAATAAATGTTGTTTTGGATCAAAAGGAGAATATGAAAATGTTAAAATTATCATTATCTAACACTTAACATGAAAGGAACATCAGAAATACTCATCAGTTACATCTCACTTTAGGTCAGAATATGATTATTATTCACTTTTCTTTGCATATATATGTACATGAAGGAATACAGATAGGCATTAATGTATACATCCATATAAATACAAAACACATAAAACAAAAAAATTAGCTTCTAGTTAATGTGCCTACAAATAAATACAAAACTGAAACCAACACCAATCCTCTCATTTTAGAATAGACAGTAGACAGGGTCCTTTCTCAATAAACTGAAAGCTTATTGCAACATCCACAAAATGCTGTGGAGTTTTTTTGGTGGGGGTTAACCTCCTTACAGATTTATTCAGGTGTACAAGAATTTTTAAGAGTATGTGCTCTATGGTGTTACCCCTCACAGAGGATAGTGGTGTACACCTTTGACATAAAACAATATCATGATTTTCTAAAACTTTTTTGAATTTGAGCATAAATTATTCTACAATTAAAAGCAACATGCAAAGCATTTGTTAATACACATGAATTAAGAGGTAAAAGAGCAATATGGGACTTCAGGACAGTAAAGTTTATACCTCTCTTTAATTTCAATAAGCAAATTTAAATGTTTTTTGAATCAATAACATGCACAATTTTACTTGGAAAGTGATACAACTAGTAATAATGTTACTAAATTGCCAATATAACCAATCTGTCCATGTTAATTACATGTGAATTCAAATTTTTTTTTTTGCTTCACTTTTCATAGTTGTGGAAAATTCTATGTCCATTTATCAAGTATCAAAAATTCATCAAATAATAAAGGTAGATTTTAGTGTATTTAAATTTGTTTTGAAAATTTAGAAATAATTTAGGCTAATGACATGCACATATATAGAGATACTAGTTTCTCTGAAGTTAACCTCTCACTTATATAAATTAGATTTCATGCTATATAATTTCATAGCTTAATGGCACAGAACAAAGACAAGTATAAACATAATACTTTAAACAATTTTATTCTCAAATTCTAAAACAAAGGCAGAAAAATTCTGTCAAGAAAAATCAGAAAATTAAAATATACTAGAAACCTAACTAAACTAATCAGCACCAAATTACAATTCAAAGCTGCTATTGTATCATGGTATAAAAGGTCCCAAACAAGTTAGTATTTACCACAGAGAAAATGTATCATCAAACAAACAAATGTTCATCCAAAATTAAAAAAAAAATTTTTTACTATGCTGGATTAGTATAGTAGTATAATTTGAATGGCATACATATCAATTATTATAGTATTATTTTAACTGCTTACTTATCTCATTGTTCAAGAAAATTTAACATTAAAGAACAAAATGAGGTTAATGCTGTATTAAATAAACACATGAAGGGTAAAACTGGTTATGAATGTGCATGCACACAAACCAAACCAGGAAAGCTGGCAGATTGTAAAGCTACAGCTGCCAGGTGATATTAAGTGTTTCAAAAGACAGAAATTAGTCACACAATGGAAGAAATGCTTGCTAATTATAAGAGCTATCTCAGTGATACTGTAAGACACACCATAAAACAAGACTTATCCTTTATTTCTACTCCAAATCATTTGTGCCCCTGTTTCAAGAATATTGACATGCTTTCTATATGAGAACACCTATCAGCCTCAATTGGAACTGATTTGTATAAATGCAAGGAGCTATTCAAAGACCCAAATTGCTTCTGCAAGGACTTAGGTAACATGGACATCATAGAACATTGCGTCTTATGCATCACTAGCATGCCTTGATATATTTTCTCTTTCACTAAACTCCACTTACCATGTTGAAAGATTTCAACATAATTGGCTTTTTTGCTTTTTTACTTGTATTTTTCAAGATGTACGAAACATTCTAGTAGCTCACTTGCTGCAGTTTCCAAATCATTAGATTTCTAATTTAAAATCAACATCCCTCATAAATACTTTCTCAGACTAATTCATTTAACTTCAATACGTTATGGTATTTATCCTCATTCAATCAGTAAAGTTACAAGTATTCATATTTTTATGGATATTCATTAATTTTAGCTATAGTAATAAGGTTTTTACTGTCATATTTGCTTTATACTTTTGTAGGTATATTTAACTTTATAAACTAGACTGAGAAATACTGAACATAAAGATGAGGACTTTGAAATCACAGGAAGGGTCTAGGGATATAGCTCGGCAGCGCAACACCTGCTTGCCAAGCACAAGGTACGGAGTTGGAATCCTGGCACCCACACACACAAAAAAAATTCTTTACTGGTGCAGCACCTGAAATCACATCAAGTTGGGTTCCAGTACCAGCTCTATTGAATGCATTTGTGATGTTAAGTGAGTAGTTATCTCTCTTCACTGGAAAAATAGTGGGAATATACTTAACATTGCAGGGTCACCTAAGAAATAAGACAGTCATGGTAAGGAGTACAATGCATATGCGTTAGGAATCATCTTAAGCAGCGTGATATCAAACAAAGGAAAAGAGCCCAAACTAGGTTATCAACAAATGTTGAAACACTACTATTGGTTCAGTAAAGTATCTAACACTTCGAAAAAATAAGCTGAAGATGGGATCATTAATAGTCCTTACCCTTAGAAATAATACTAGAAGATACATAAATACAAGTGTGCTGAGTGTGAACAGAATAAACTCAGTATCAAGTTGGCTAGAGAAAGATGTAATTTTTTTTTACTCCTACAGACTAACTTGTCTGGCAAGGGAAACAGTGTAAGTTATTTTATCTGCTTCTAGCACAAATTCTTTGCTTCATCCATATCAGTTATTCATCAGCTCCCACACACGGAATACCTTCAGTAACAACAGAAATTGGATTCTATGTCTAGAATTTTCTTCTATTTCCTGGCAACTTTTTTTCAAAGTCCACCTTAAATGTTAATTCCTAAGTTAAGTCTTCCACAACTTCTGCACAACACAGTATGTGAGTGAATACGGTACGTTCACTGCATGTGAGGTCCTCGATAGCAAGAGCAGAACGTCAACTTGCTTCTTTTAAGTCTTCCCATAATCCCTCTCTACCCAATACCCACTTCCCTGTTTTGTATGCAATATATATAAGAGAAAATATTTGTTGAATGAGGAATTAATCAATTAAAGACTACAGTATTATTGGAAAGCACAAAATTAGGTATTAGAAGGACAGAAGAAAAAGAATTGTAGATAAATGAAGCAACAAAACAAATCTAAGATATAAAACTACAAATTATGTTCTAAAAGGGGGAAAAGCTTCAATGGATAATGAATGCCTTACATAGGATCTAAATTTTTTATTTAGTCCTATTTTTCCCATCGACATAAATGTTTTTGGAAAATATAGAGCCATAATATGAATGTCTATTGCCATTTATTCTCTGGGGCATTACCAAATGCTAACAGTTAAAAGTCACATTCGAATTAAAGTAGGGCACTAAGGTTTCTTTGTAAAGTGTTTAAATAATATTATTACTACTATAGGCTAGCCAAATTTAGCTAAAATAGCTATTTATAATGAAAATGAGTTCTAAAACACAGTAAACACAACTATAAAATTCACTTCACAACTCACTGTAAACTGATTTATAACTTTTAAAGAGTTCATCGCTCTTTAAAAAGTTCAAAAAATTCATCACTGCTCAGTTTTCCAGGATGCTCCCCAACTGTCCTTCATAGTTGAGTCAGTATCAACACAACGTATACATAAGATTTTTCTACTGAAGCACTGTATATTAGCGATCATGATTACTATTTGTGATTACTGACTTAGTCACAAATGCACTAAGAAAGGAGACTACATGGAAACTGTTTTCCAGCAGTCAATGTCATATGTAAAAGAAGAGGTAGTAAGTTCTTTTTTTTTTTTTTTTTTTTTGCGGTACTGGGGATTGAACTCAGGACCCTGCGCTTGCCAGGCAAGTAAGCTCAATTATTTAGTTGTGTTACCTCTTTTCTTTTTTTCTTTTTTTGTTTGTTTTTAGCTGTGTTATTTCTTTGAGGGGATGAGATTGAATTATTATTCCCTTTATGTCCTATGACTAGCTCAGCAGAGTAGTCATCAAAAACATACTGACACTATAAAGAGTATGCCAAGGTCTCTGCAGAAAAGCCTTGGGAAACTAAGCATGTTCCCACCTAGGCCAGGCCTCCACGGAGGTCCTCGTCTAACCTCTGTACTGAAGCAACTTCATAGAGGACCCATCTGGAGATCTGTTATATCAATTAATTTTGTCACATTATACCCGCTCTGTCAAGTGAACTCTGTCAAGATCACCCAAAATGTTGAGTTTTAATGTCATCTATAAGTTCTCTTATTTTTGTAGCCAAAAGCAATTTATGTTTCTCTCTGATAACCTCCTCTAATGCTAAACACATTCACTCTTATCTTTAATACTGTATGTAGGCCACACTACTGCCATCATCTGCGTCTTCATGTCATGTGGATAATCTTTCATCTAAGCCTCTTAGTCCCTAGACTTAAGGTAATTCCAGTGACATTTACTCATGTTGTACTTCGGCTACTCTTCCATTACAACATAATGGAACATCTCATTAAGCTGCTTTATAAAATAAAATTTAAACCTACTTTATGATGTAAACTCTACATCCTTCCAGCTGTTAAACTACCATAATTTTCTATATTGTTTTAGGACTTTAAACCTTTCAAGTTCTTTGGATCCTCTATTTTATCCTTTCATATTCTACATTAGACTGCTTTCCACAGATGGTTAGCTATAAACAGTATTAGGAATTGTTTATTCCTATTTTTCCATCAAAGAAGCCAATAACCCTTACTTGATCTTAGTCAGATTCCTCTCTGGCTTCTCAGACACTATTTAAAATATACTTTGCCCTTCTAAATCCTCTAACATAACTCAGTTCTTCCATTTTTAACTAGTGGCTTTTCTTCTTTTTGTGTTTTTCTTGAAAACACACAAATTTCTAAATTGGTCAAAATTTTTTAAAAATTGTACAAATGATTGTTATAGCTATCTTATTTAAAATACTATTTCCATAGTCTTAAAGAATATCTGATGAAAAATAACATAAAATGGTTTCTAACCATATCAGGCCAACGTTTTAGCTTTGATAATAAAGAATTATAGTTGTTCCTCTTTTCCAGAGGAAGAGTCAAAATCATTTTGATTTTTAACTACAGACAATCCAAGAAAAATATGAGGTGAAAATTATTTAAGATATAGTATTTTAACTATGGATTTGTCATTTTTCAGTTTAACCTCAGTAAAGCAAAAGGCCAATACTCCAAACTTTTTTTAATCACACTATTAGTAATATATATTTCTCCATTTACAAGTAGAAGATATGGTCATAAGAAGGTAAAGTTCTATTTTATTCTCCAAAAAATCTTTTCATCTAACCTATTCTTTGGAAAACATTATTTTGTACTGTAAAGAAAAAACAAATATATATGGAAGAACTTGATACAATAATCTAACTTTAAATACTAAAATATTCACATTCTATGGTTTTATACTAAATAAAAATTTCCCACTGCTCTTTATTAGTAGTGCCATAAGGACATATATATTTGATGGTAAGGGAAAGGAAGAAATTTTTATTGATAAACTGTAAATACAGGTGTAATTAATACTTAGATTTCATGATACAGTGATCTTATAAACACTGACTTTAACCATTTCTACTGAATTTATCAAAAAGGCTCAATGAGTTCTCTCAGAGATTAAGATCTACCTTTAACTAAAATACTATGAAGTACTACAGTTCTAAGAATCCATCTTATGTTACATAGTAATCTAAACCAATGAAGAAAAGAGAATATGACACAAAAGTAAATACAAACTTATTACCAAAATTTTATATATATATCTATTTGTAATGTATGATAATTCCAAATTCTTAAATTTTAGTTTGAAATTCATTCCAAATAGTAATGTAAATAAAAAAGGACCCCTCCAAAATGCAACTAATCTCAATTCCCTATCTCTTTGAAAGTTCTTCAGTATGTCTAGTTTTAATTTACTTGTTTCTGTCAGTAATAGATCAAACTACGCACTAAGAACTTCCACTTTGCCAAATTTTATTTTCCTTATGAGAAGTCTATAAGACTTCAAGCACTTATAAAGCAAAAGTTACAAAGTTGTGGGTTACCTCAGAACTAAAAAGCCTTAATTAAAGAAAGTCCTGTAATGAGGAAAGTGTACCTAAGGTGCTTTTTAAAACCATCTTTCACTTACGTCCACAGGCACCAGAAGGCTCTTGCCAAGATGTTGATTAAAAGACAGGCACCAGGCTTCAGTATAACCATTCATGTTAGACACATACTTCTTTATTGTTTCATCATTCAGTCTCAGCCACACGCCATCATCATTGTGGATCTAGGGAAACAACCAACAGAAACAAGCCATGCCCTCCTGTAACTCCTATGGGGCTAGCAGTGGCCATAAGGTTACAGAGCAGGCAAATAATAATAAAAGTGGAGAAAAGAGTAGCAACAAATATCTATGCAATGTGATAATTCAGAGATTCAAAAAACAATTTTAATAGGAGCGAAAGCACGCAAGATAAACAGCTTAAATAGTAAATCAGATGTTTACCAAAAGAATACAAATTTCCCTTCCTAAAAATTTAGATTGATGAGAGGATACTTGGTTGTATGACTAAAACAAATACTTGTACTATGTTTAAAGTTAAAGCAACACAAACTATTTAAAAATAGTATTTTTAAAAATCATGAAAAACATACTACTTTTAGTGATTACTTATGGAAGTTTCTAGTTATGTATGTTCAAGATTTTTTATGTTCACAGTAAAATTTTAGTTATGTTTTTATTGATAAAGGAAAATAATTGAAATGTTTGTCACTCAATGAATACTACCAAAAATTTTTGTGAAAGATTCCTCAAAACAAATTTTAAGAGAAACCTTAATTTATTATTGTGCAATGTAGAAAATTCCTGTCTAACATTTGTTTACCAAGAGCTTCCTTATGAATTACCTCATCAATAAAAGTGATCATGCCATTGACCTTTACTATGCCAATCTGCTCACTCTGAAGGGATGGATGGCTCCGGATACGGAGCCCTGCACTGTCCTTGGCCACGAATTTTCGAACCTGAGAAACACAAAGGTATTTAGTGAGAGCAGGAAAACATGGACTAGAGATTTCAGACCTAGGAAGAAATAAAAGCAAACAATTCACAATACTACAATCCTGAAAGCTTCCAAAGTTTTTTACAGTTTATTTTTATAAAGCAAAGAACAGCAAATTTATAACAAAAATATAAAAAGAACATTTTTTCTTTAAGGTAAAAGAGACTTTTATTGTGGGCATGAGAAGACCACAGAGAAAGAGGGGAGAATTCTCTCAAAAAGAACTTCTCTAAATATTGAAATGTATCCTATTAGAAACATTTCAATAAAAAATTATTAATATATACTATTTCCTTTATAATTATGAATTCATATGACAAAAAAGATAGAAGGTACCTTTTAAAAATGTATGACATAAATTCCATTATTCACATTTCCTTTTTGCAAGTAGTTTACCAAAATTCCCACAGACTAGTTATACATCAGGAAACTGAACAGCACAGACACTTATCTTTGCAAACCTTATACTTAATTTTAGTAGACATCATGTTAACTGTAAACTTTCAATAACAGAAATTATTCAATACCCATAAATTATTAGTCTTAGATGAAGAAACTAAAAAGGACTGCTGCTATAATTTGAAATGTTAACATTACTATGAAACTTTCTCCAAACTTATTTAGGATATCCAGAACTCAAATACTAAAATCAATTAAGTTTAAAGTATTAGATGTTTGATAGCTCTTTTGAAACATCAATGAGAGCTTAAAAATCTTTGATTGATTCAGCTTGATTTTATTCTACTCTAACCTTATTTGGTTGAGGTTCAGCCTTTGGCTTGACCAGCTGAGTTCCTGGTGGAATCATCCCTTTTGGTGGGTCTTTTACCTTTACTTCAAGGCCAGCATCTGTAAGAAAAGAAAACTGTAACATTTGATGAAAAAACAGTGAAGATCTTTAAATTGAACTTTATAAATGCAGGCTATTATAAACATTTAACACAACTATCTGAATTCTGCCCTATTAAAGTCACTGGTACTAAAAAAGTTTAAAAAATAAAAAATTTGAAAACTGCTTCTGAGATTCAAAATGCTAAGTTAGTAGGTTTTTCTTAGGGTTTCTACCAAAAGAGGGGCTTCCTACTCTTTAACTAGAACATATGAAATGATGCTGAAAAAATTAAAAAATACAATAAAAAAGAAATCCTTGTTACTAAATCTTATATTTCAAGATCAAAATCATAGTGCTACACATTACCTGTACCAAAATTGCCTGTGTGACTGACAAGCAGCCTAGCACTCAAGACAGAATGACAGAGCAGCAGACAGTATAATGCACCACAGTGGTTAAAAGCTGAGTTCTTATGCTAGACTGCTTGGATGTTCTTACATTTGCCAGTACTATGTGGCTCTATCTCTAAAATTCTCATCTACAGATTAGGAACAGTAATACCTTCTATCTCAATATACTATTAGACTTAAATAAACAACTGAAACTATGAAGTGCACACAGAAAAATGTGCACATATTAAATGTTTAATATATCTCAAATCAACAAACTTTTATCAAAAATTTTAAAATTTTTGTATTATTGTTTGTCTACTCAACTGTCCACTTTAGTCAAACAAGGTCCCAGTCTATGACAGTTTGGGAAAAATCTGATTTAGGAAGAAGATTATAGAGGTTGAATAGGGAATAAAATCAATGATTCTAAGTAAATATGAGTCTTTTTTAAGATTTATTCTAAGAATCAAATGTTTTACTCTAAGAAAATTAAAAAGCTCTATATACCCATTGCAATTTTGCCAAAAGCTACTTCAAATAATTTCTAAATTACTGTAATATCTAATTCAATGTAAAGACAATAAATAGTTTTTGTATTATGAAGGGAATAATGACAATTATAATGTACATATTCAGTACAGATGCAATTTTTTCTGAGTAATTTTAAAACACAACTTGTTGAATCCATGGAGTGAAACCCATGAATAGAGGACTCACTCTACTACTACTGTCGCCACTTGATTGCCCTCTTTTCCATAGGCAGGGAGTCCCACAAGTTTTAAACAAAAAGATATTATTCAGAGCTTATCAGAATCTCTAATATGTTAATAGAGTTTGCATAAGTACCTAAGGTAAAATCAGAATATACTAGGTTTTCCAAACATGTAAAAAATGCACACTGAAAACTATTATATGCAAGTTTAATTTTAGTCTTTATTATACAGAGAGTTTAAAAATAAAGACTAATGCCAAAAAGAAAATCAATGTGCTCTTTCAGGTTAATGGCAAAGAGAGTTCATGCATCAATATATTTACTGAGCAGCCATTAAATGCCAGGCACAGCTAGAGAGCAGCAGGATCACAGATGAATGATATGACCTCTGCTCAGTCCAGAGAGGGAGCGCACTATATCATGAATGGGATATGGATGGAGTATACAATATGATACAGCAGTATGGAGGAGATCTTACCTGAATGCTCACATGAGGCAAAGGAAGGAAAATGTCATGAGGCTATACTATTTGAGCAGACACCATACATTATTACAAATATTAAGACTGTAGCAATAAGAATGCACTAATTACATACTCATTATGAAGGAGAAAAGGAAGTGACATGTGATCTATCCATGTATATGACAAAAGTCAAGAGGCAAAGTTAAATCAGATGGATAATTTTGAATTTAATTCTTTGTACTAGGTAACTTATAACTGAAATATACCTATTTCAATGCCATCAATAGTAACATGAATGGTGTACAGTCCAATTGCCCCTGGAGTCCAATTGGCACAATAAGTGCCATCATTATTGACACGTATCAACATATTCTCACTGGGTCTGAAAGAAATAAAATACATATTGGAAAATTTACTTTTGGTCAAATACTGAGAGCATTATAATATTTTAGCAAACATTTAACTTTTTTATATGCCATATCATGCTGTGTGTCAGTCCCATTGCCTTGCAATAGGATGTTTTCCTACTCCTAAACAATTAAGTCCTTTCTCACTTCAAAATGCCACCATTCCCTCTTCCTTACTTTCAGCTAATCATGCCTTCTTCTTTTTCTTCTGTGAGGAAACAGAAGAAACCAGATATAACCTCCAATTTGCAATCATATTATGAAACTTACCTTACCTTCTCTCCTATTACAACAAAGGAAGCATTTTGGATCTTATCCAAAGCCAGCCCCTCCATTTCAGCTGTGAAACTTTCACCCATAGTCTCATATCTCTTCTCTCAAAATTTATCTAAACAATTAGCCCATTTTTTCATTTTTACTTCTAATCCACAACTTATTGTTACTAAGCTTCTGATCCCAACACTTTATTACAGCTGTTGATACTAATGTCAACAATGACTCTACCAATTACTGCCATATTGTCTCTCAAGTAAATATTTCATTAAAAAAGGGTAATAAATGAAAACAAGAGACAAGAAAAAAAATGTCATAGGACTGTCCTGCT
>NDGN011457501.1:0-17497 GCA_002564285.1 Tympanoctomys barrerae | reverse complement strand
AAAGTGTTTAGGATAGATATATAGTTACATTCTCTTAATGAATGGAATGGTTTGTTCTAATGAAGCTTTGGCTATCACCTGTGACTTCCAAACTACTGAGGCTAACCAAAGGGATCCAATGAGAAGATTGTTTAACAGGAAATTCCAATCAGATAAACCATCACTGTAGGTCTGCTCTTTAAAACAATCTCTGCTTTACAGGAATAAAAGCGTTTTTTGCAGTTTAATTCTTATTACAAACAATCTTTATTAATTGATGGACTATATGGAAGATATGGCTAGTCTATGAATACACACACAAAATCTGTGAAAAGGTTATTTACAGTAGGAGATTTACTGCAACCTGGCCAGTGCAGGGGTACCTCACATCACAGAGGTTACGATTCGCTCACTCCTGCGATAAGCGAAAGTCTGAAGTAGCGACATCATATTTATTTTAGCATTTATATACATTTGCATGCTTCCCGCGCTTGTATAAACCTTTCCCACACTTTTAAAAACACTTCTACTGTTTTTAACCATTTTCTAAACTCGTAAACCTACGTAAATTTAACAACATGCATATACTATATGGTGCTGCAAAATCCCGCGATATAGTGAAAAATTTGCAATGAATAACTTAGATTATTTTTTTTTTTAACTGGAGATCAATCGAACTTGGAACCTCGTGCTTTGCCAGGCAGGTGCTTATGCCGCTGAGCTGTCTTCCTGGCCATTTCATTAATAGTTTTTGAAAATCTGAGAAACAGTGAGTCCACAAAAGTCGAACTGCAGCATATTGACTGTCTACGTCTGAAAGCCCTCATGTATTTAAACAGCATTGTCTGTGCATTGGTGTTACTATCCAGTTAAAATACTTACAGTTTCTTTGAGAACTTGTGTTTCCTTTTGTTTGTTTGATTTTGTGCTCTTTCTGAGATTTTCAAGGAAAACCATGTATATAAGTATTCAGAGTGATATGTCTATATCTATATCTATATCTATATCTTGATAGATTGATATATCTACACATCTATATATCTAATATCTATATCTACATCTTCTATCTATATCTCTATCTATCTATCTATCTATCTATCTATATATATAGAGAGAGTCTCCAGTGGTTGTGGTATACATAGCTTCATGGTAGGTTCATTCAGATAAGCTGAGAAGAGTGTCTATAATGTGTCTCTGGAGAGGTGTCTATAAAGCTCGTAACACATTTCCATCTAGGTTGTTATGTAACCAAGATACTATATGAGAAAGCGATGCCTATCGTTGTTGCCTAAAGTAACTCTTTCCGGGCTGCACATGCTGCACTCTATCTCTCATGAGCTATTCTTATTCGTCATTCATTTTCTCCAATAAATTTTGCTTTAAATAGTAATTGTTTTTGTCCATAATTTAAAAAGTTAACTTTTCTCAGTTTGAAATGGTATGCTTTTCTTTTCCTTTTTTCTTTCTTTCTTTTTTTTTTTTTTCATATGTGTATGTGGTATAGGGTCTCACTCTGTAGCTCTGACTCATAGTGATCCCCCTGTTTTCAGCCTCCCCTGCGCCAGAATTACAGGCATGCGCCAGCACCCCTGGACTCGGTCACCAGCTCAGTGTGCCTGGGGTGAGGTGCTGACACGGCATACAGGACTGGGGATCAAACCCTGGTCCCAGCACTTGCTTAAGCGGGCACTTAGTCCACAGAGCTATCTCGCTGGCCCTAATAGTATGGTTTTCTAAAAATAGTGACATGCTTTTGCTCAAACTTACCAAACTAGATATGAATACAAAGGTTCTATATTTTACTAAGATACATTTCTTGTGTCCTTATTCTTAGGTTTTTGATTACAAAAAATGTCAGCTTTTAAAATCAGGGAGTATTTTAATGTTAACCTTTAAAATATTTTTCAATAATTAGTTCATGATTGGTCAAAAACTATTACTTTATGACATAATGTATTATTGACCATATATATGTATACATCTAAAAATAAAGATATATTCTGAGTCTGAATTTAAAGTTAAATTTAAAGAATTAACGCTACAAAATTTTAATACATACAAAGTAAACACTAGATAATTTATTTCATACAATATCTGTTTCAACTTTAAATATAAAGATGATCAAAATTTGACATGTCTTTAAATTTGGTCTTGAAACTTAAATTTGATCTACAGCAATTGAATTTGATTTAATGAATATTTCTGCTACTGTACAAGTCATACCATTTGCATATTGAGTAATATGTCTATTTATGCTTAATTAACCTGTTTGCTAAACTTTTCAGAGCTGTATTAATTAAGAATTAAGGTGTCCTTAATTCTTATCACTAGTCATTTTTCATAAATTTTTTAAATATTCCAAACTTTGTCTTATACAGCATTCCATCATAGCTGTGAAACCTATCATTTGCAACCTCATAGTATATTAACAGTTTATTTATGATTCCAAGGTTTAAAGCTATCCAAAGATACAAAACTGCAAGAACGTTTTATCACACGGGAGTCTATCAACCCTTGTAGGCTCAATTATCTTTCCTTACTTGAGTACCTGCTATTTGTGATGAAATGCACATGTCATTCTAGGATTGTGGATGCTATGAATACATTTCCATTCTTATGTCTGTTTGCTTGTTACATAATTCTGCTAGAACAGCTAAAGATATCCAAACATTGCACAGTTCAGGCAACATCAGTTTAGATTTTAACATATTAGACATTAATTCCCTGTATAGTATTTATAAACAAGTATAGTCTTCTTTAATTGCTCTTCCTTTTTTTCTTTCTATTTTAGGGAAAAGTCTACAGGAGCTTCAGGGCCTCACTACACAGATCCGACTCGTGGTGATCCACCTGTTTTCAGCCTCCCAAGCCCTGTGATTACAGGCGTACACCACCAGTCCCAGTCTCAATTGCCATCTCAGTGTGCCCCGGGGGCAGGCTGGCCCAGCAGGCCCAGGGAATCACACTGTATTAAAAGACAATAATTTAAGTGTGAGTTTATATCATTGAATGTCTTATAGTAGATAAAGATAAGAAAATTAAAATTAATTCTATACTAAAGTATTATGGCCAGTGAGATAGGTCAGCAGGCTAAGCACCTGCTTAGGCAAGCTTAGGGACCCGGGTTCAATCCAAGCACCACATAGCACATCAGCCCCACCCCTGGGCACGATGAGCAGGCGACCAAGTCCAGGAATGCTGGAACAAGCCTGTAATACCAGCACTGGAGAAACTGAAAACAGGAAGATCGCTATAATTCTGAGCTGTGTAGTAAGACCATGTACCAAATACATAAATAAAAAGTAAAAATGAAAAAAGTATTTAACTACATTTAAGATATAATAACAAATCCTAATAGTTATAATATAATGCCATTACAATAGAATAAAATATTCTGTTAGCCTCGATCTCCAATTTTCTCTCTGAAACATTATAGTTGTTATCTACTAGGACTACAACTCTCATTCTACCCAGATACTGTCTTTCTGGTTATTTTTTCAGAAGAACTGAAAACCTCCTACCACAGTGATATATGTATACCTATGTTTATAGCAGCACAAGTTGTCTTAACTAAATTTTGGAAAGAGCTCAAATGTCCCCAAACCAAGGAATGGACAGAAAAGTTGTGTTATTTTTACACAACTAAGTATTAGTCTGTTATAAAGAAAGACGAACTTGAAGGTTTCATAGATTAATGGTGCAACTAGCGGCTATATTCATATGAAGTAACTCAGACCCAAATATGTAAACGTAATATTGTATCCCTAGTGTAAGAACTTGAAAGAGTAAATAAAATCTGAAAAGCACAATAGATATAGTAAAAGAAAAGAAATTGCTCAAAGGGAAAGAACATTGGGGATGAGGAAAAGGAGAAAAAAAAACACAAAGAAAAGGAAAAAACAAATGTATGTATATACACAGCATAGCTAGGATGATTTTATTATTAATTTCATTGGGTTTTTGAAGGGAGAAGTTAATGTTTCATATTTTTATCTTGACAAAGTTTACATCCTTATAACTGTTAATCTGAGTGACTACTCTAAAGATAACATTGTATATTGTAACAACCATTTCTAAATTCCTATCATCTTGCTTTATTTTTTTGAAATTCTGAATTATTGCTGATGTTTTGTCTATCATTTCAATTTTTTTGAAAAAAATAACATTCTTTAGAGATTTAAATTGTAATTGCTAAATGATGGGTAAAGAAATAGGATTCACTGGTCATAGCACAAAACTTTTGAAGTACTTAATATTGAAATAAGATCATAAAATTTAGCCTATTGCTTCCACTGCCATATTGGTGTAACTGAGCTAGTGGGTGCTCAGCTTGAGATTTGGAGACCAGAGCTAGAAAGATAAGTGACAAGAGGGCAGGGGAGATGGCTCAGTGGAATAAGCGCTTCCCTGGCAAGCATAAGGGTCTGAGTTCAATCCCCGGTTCTGCAAAACAACAACAACAACAACAACAACAAGATATGTGACAAGAGAACATCCAGTATTTTGACCTTTGGCTCTTCAAAGTCAAAATGGACCCAGGACATAAGAGAACAGTTCCCACAGGATCCTATAGCTTTGTTGTGTCACTCGATCTCCCGAGCAGGGTGAAGTTTGGACTCCAGAGGACAGAAACCAGCCAGCGTACAATGTGGTGCAAATGAGGAAACAGAAGAAAGAAATTTGCCCTTCACTTTTTCAGAAAGCCATAGTCAAGAAAGACTGTGACCCAGCCTGGTCACGGACACTGACGTAGGGCCTGAGAGGCTCTGCACAGTTCCAAAAGTATCACCTAGAGTGCTTTAACTGGTCTCTACAGACAGCAGGAGGTTAATTTTGATTATCACAGGTTGTACTTTGCCTTGATCTTAAACATTCAGTAGAAAACAAAAACAAACAAAAAAACCCCCAACAATATATAAAAATAATCTTGTAATAAAGCTGAGATATAGAAACAGGACTCTAGTCACAGATCCTGCCTCCAGTTCTCAGCACACCTGTAGCTCGCTACTGCTAATGGATCAGTGAGGCCAGAAAGCTACATTGGAGCCTAGGAAAGTCCAGCAGGCCTTCAAATTCCTTAGTGAAGTTGTTCTTCTAAACCACTGAAATGTACATCTTCTTACAGCTAAAAATAGAGACTTGTGCACTAAAAAATGGATTATTTTGGTCTTTGGATGAATAATTCAAATAGGTGAAAAAAATCTTAAAAGAAATAACAGGCTTATAGATATCCTTCATTGGTACAAAAGGTCAGTTGCCCGCTGGTGACAGTTGCATTCCAGGCCCTTGAGAGCAGTGTCTAGAAGCAGCTCTGTTCCCCAGCTTTCTACACCACTGCGCATACTCTGGTCATACGTGCTTAAATCTCTTGGAAACTTTTCTTTGTTCTTGCCTCGAAGGTGCCAAACTCCAAGTGATCACACAGATGGAAACAACAACCCTTGCAACGGATTTCATGACTACTCAATGCAATGCAAGTAATAACCAAGATCCCTGAGCTCAGCTCTCTGCAGGAGAGCTCTGGCTGCAGTGTCCCCACTGAATTCTTCTGCTCAGAATATCTAGATTGGAACTGTATTCATTCTCCCCTGACCACAGTTAGAGATAGCTCAGTTAAGTGTAGTAGTATAGACGGCTAAGTTAGACAGATATTAATATACGATGAGAGAGGTACAAACCCTCGAGGAAGTCAGTGAAAGAGGCAGACATTAGAACTGTGGCTGGAGTCACCTCTGAAAATGGCTGGGCCTCGACATAAAGGGGCAGTGGGCAGGCACACAAGTCTTGCTAAAGGATAAATAACATCTGATGTTACATTGCAATTAGCACCACCTGGTCCTTTCAATTTGGATAGGCGTCCGTCACCCATCCTATGACCAGAGCATCTAGAGCCATCTCTTACCCAAAATGTCTTTGCTCTTTTCATGTACCCTTGCTTCATGACTTGTTTCTTCTTTGGACCAATAATAGCTAAGTGGGATCATGTGTAATCCAGTAGGCTGATTGCAGTTTTGCCCTTGTTTTAATTGGCATTGTGAATTGGCTGTGTAAACTCCCCCAACAAAGGCTGAAGCAGTCACTTCATTTGTGACCCTGGGGATCTAAGAGCTACTCTTCCCCTTACTTCCAGTGACACTCTCTTAATATAAAAAAAAAAATACTTAGAGTTTTGTATATATTTTCATCAAAGAAATTGGTCTATAGATTGATTTTGCTCTTGTATCTTTATTCTTTGGTAGTACAATATTTTGGATTTGAAAGGGAGGGATTCCTCTTTTCTAATTTATGAAACAGTTGGAGGAATAATAAATGAAAATTAATTTTTTGAAATTTTAATTTATTATCATTATTATTTGTATTTTTAGTAAGTGTCTGCAGAATCTCACTACACAGATTAGATTTGTAGTGATTCTCTTGTTCACAGTTTCCCAAGTACTGGGATTCCAGGCCTATGCCACCATGCCTAGTCTCAATCACTGTCTCAGAGGGCCCCAGGGGGCGGGGCTGGCACAGCAGGACCGGGATGGGACCTCCAACCTCTGCTTCTGCATAAGCAGGCACTTTAATCTACTGAGCTATCTGGCTGGCCCTGGTCTTTTGTTTTCTGTTTTTGGTTTGTTTTTTTTTTTAATCCAGTCCTTCAATTTTTTTTCTCTTCAGGTAAATTTTTGTTACTGTTTCAATGTCATTGATTGTTATTAGTTGATGTATGTTTTAAATTCTCTGTCAATATTATTAGGTTATATGTTTCCAGAACTATGTTCATTCCAACTCAATTTCTGAATTTGTTGCCATATAATTTTTAAAAACATTCACTTAGAATTATATTGACTTTAATGGGACTATTGTAATATCCCTTTGTTTATTTCAAATTGGATATAGGAGTTCTCTATTTCTCTTTCCCTTTGGTGAACTAAGCATTTGATAATGTGTTAAATTTTTAAATTATTTTTGAACAATATCCTCATAGTCTTTCTATCATTTATTGAACTCTTTCAGTCATCACATTTATAAATAAATTATATTAAATTTAAAACACAAAACTAAAGGAAAAATACCCCAACAAATTATGAATGGTTAGTTGGATTAGTCATATTAATATACATTAGTTCATTCATTTTGTGTTTATATGAGCCCTGTTCCTTTTGGCAATAAAATTTATGGGCTTTAGGCATAGTCCAGTTAAATAATGGCAAAAAATTATGCAATCTCACAAAAAGAGAATAAATTAGCAAAAATCACAGGTGTCATGACTGTCATATCCCAGGAAATTGAAAAGCAACAAGAAAAATACATAATGCATTAGTGGGATAATTTTGTGAAGATAAAGTAAATAATGCAAGAAGTAGAGGGTGAACTGGAAATGCACTTTGATTTTAAGGTGACCAATAAATCTTTTAGTGAAATTATATTGGAACTAAGCTTTCTAAAATTTTAAAAATATGATTAAAAGTAAAAAGTAGAAAGAATTGGCTTAGTGTTTAAAAAATAGTACACTTGGCAAGTCCAGGATAAAAACAGCTAGCAATGTATCTGAAGCATTTTCAACAGGTGTAAAGATTCAACAATTAATTCAAATAGAGAGCCAATGATTACAAAATATTGAGTGTGTGAATCTGGCAAAGGTCTTTGATCCAAAAACCAACTATCATGCCTGAAGAAGGGATGAGCATGAAAATGTTTACATTTAAGTAATAATAAATTTATTTTCCTTTTATAATTGAGTATAGCCTTCTTACTGAGCTACATCTCCAGACATTTGTTCCCTTTTTAATGGTTTTGCTTGTTTGCTTGCTTGCCTGTTTGTTTTGTTTTTTCTGAGGCAGTCACTTGAAGTTGCTCATTTTTCCAGGATGAGTTTGAACTTGCTGCCCTCCTGCCTCAGTTTCCCTTAGCAGGATTAAAGGTCTGTACCAACATACCCACCCAGATTAGCAGGTTAAAGAGGAGCTCTTCTTGCTGCAAGAAAGCGTAATAGGGACAGGGATTAAAGCAAAAGCACACATTAGAAGGCTACCGTAAAAATCCAGTGGAACAGGAGGGCGGCTTGATATCTGGAAATGGTTGTTGAATTATTTGATACAGTGGAGGTGTTACACTTACAAACATGACTCAGTTTCAAGAATCTGTTTAAAATTTATTTTGTACTGGAAACACTATGGAGATTGTGTTTTGTTTTACTGTTTCCCATGTATGTAAAATGTTACTATTCAGCAATAAACATGGAAAATATAGTTAGATGATTAATATTTTTATTCAGAGTCCAAGATTTTCTACTGAATGTAAAATAAATATACAATGAAGGCTTTATTATTTGCTTCCTAGACTGAAAATTTAACTGTTTAATTAGCATAATTGCCACTCATGATCCCTGAAGTCTTTTATCTTTCAGATGTTATTAAAATATACTTTGCATTTGTTTTAAAGTTTATGGGACAAACTACCATTGTGAAACATTTGTTGATTTATACTAAATAGTAATATAAACAATTAATAACCATGACATGAGCTTAGCAGCCAGAAAATTGTTTAGATCATCTCTCTGTTGGCCTTTAATAGGATTGGAGTGAAATCTTTGACCAATCTCCCTTGACCAATACACATGAAAAATAAATGCCTCATATCCCATGACTAGAATTTCAATTGCTCTCTAATTCATTTCCTAAACAGTCACATTTTAAACTTGTTTTAATTTGTGATTATATATTTAAAATTTCTTAAGAAAAAGGGATATTTTAAATAATATGTTCTACTTAAATAGCAAAGTACAGTGTTCTGTGTTACTGATATTTTTAAAATTTTGAGAAAAATTTATTTCCTTCTAACTTAGTGACACCATTCTGAAAACACACCGGCTTTGCTGTATAAAGATTAGCCTAGGGGGCTGGCTGAATAGCTCAGCGGATTAAAGCACCTGCTCAAGCAGATGCAGGGGCCGTAAATTTGATCTCTCAGCCTGCCATGGTGGCCCCTTGCCCAGGGCGCACTAAAACAGCAATTGACAATGGGTATGGTGGAGTGTGCCTGAAATCTCAGCTCTTGGGAGGCTGTAAAGAAGAGGATCACTCTGAGTCTGTTCTATGCAGTGAGACCCTGTAGACCCTGTCCTGAAAATACAAATAAATAAGTAAATAAAGATTAGTCTACGTGTGGTAGCAAGGTGCCTTATAATTGTATATTTATAGGGGCTGGGGACATGGCTAGTAGAATTAACTCTTGCCTGACTAGGGCCTGAGTTCAATCCCCAGTTCCTGTGATGGGGACGGGGGGAATGTACATATACTATTACGTATGTGATTCAATTTTGTGTGTGTGTGTGTGTGTAACAGGGGATTGAACTCAGGCCCTTGAGCTTGCCAGGCAAGCGCTTATTTTACTGCGCCATCTCCCTGGCCCACACGAGATTCAACATTTTGGTACACTTCATGTATGTAGTTTAACATTGGGTGAAAACAAATCTGTAGTACTTCTTTCCAAGACTTCAAAATTTAAAGTTTTTTTTTTTTGATCATTTTATTGGAAACCAGGGCCTTTACAGTGAGCTATAACTCCAGTCTTTCTCTTTTCTTTTTCATTTTGTGGCAGTATCTTGAGAAGTCCCTACATTGCCCAGGCAGGCTTTAAATTTGTAAGTATCCTGGCTTTCCTTCCAACAGTACAGGCATTACAGGTGTATGCCACCATAACCAGACCAATTTATTTTTTCATTTTATGTAAAATTTAAGTATTTTAAATTGCTATGACAAGCAGAAAAAGATAAATGCCATACATAAGCAGAAAAAGGACTATAATGAATAATGATCCATAGCCAGCACATTCTTTGTTTTTGTGTAATATGTTTAAATTTAGACAGATTTCACCTCTCCAATTTAGAAAAGTTTTATAAGGAACACAAAAGTGACTGAATTAGAAAAGTATTTTCTGCCTTAGTTTATTTGCTGCTATGCTTATTAAATGACAACTCTCCACTTAATAATTTCAATTTGTTAACAGGTTTTTAAAATTTTTTTATCTACAGCTAACCCCTGTCTCATCAGTATACCAGGCCTTGTTTGTGCTTAATTTACCATTTAATGGGTGCTCAGGCAGGGTTACATTTCTGATTTTATACAGTGACACTCTTACAACTGAAAATGTAATTCATGTCAATATCTCTGAAATTACATACTTAGGGAAACATTTTTAATGTTATCTCAAAATAAATAATTATCTTGAAAATTTCATCAAATATATTGAAATAAATATGGTGTATCTTTTCCAACAAGTTCTGCAATTTGTTGCATGCATGGAAATTTTGATTTATTCTGTTCTCTTATAAAGTGCAATTCTACACAATGTGCAATCCCTGAATGTCGAATCCATACTGACCTTTACAAATCTTGAACTCCTTTACATAAATTCAATTCATCCTGGCTGTAGACTTAGGTAAAAGTGAAAGACCTTTTCATATTTTTTTTTAATTTTTAGGAGTTTATACACTTCTAAGAAAGCACCAAAAATATAATATTGAAGACTAATTTTAATAATACTATAAATCAATAAGGAAATTCTTTGTAGTACTAGAGTGTTTAGATATTTTTGAGATTTGTAAACTTAGCTAAACTTAAATATTTTGCTATGTGAAATAATTTTAAAATGTTTGCTGATCTCTATTTCCATTTTAGTGATTTAACTCCTGAAATTTGTGATGTTACACATTTATGGTAAAGTTTTGTCCTAGAGGAGTTTGTGTGTGAGGCCCCTGTCAGTCAATGTCACTTGACTTATGGCTGTCTACTCTGCCTGGGGAGTGTCTTCCACCTCTCAAAAGTCCTTGGTAGACATTGCTAAACAAACCTTCTGGAGATCTGTTTCTTTCATTACTTGTGCATGAAAGTAAAATGGGATTTGCCAGTTATTTCTCTCTTTTCCAGTTTTCCCCATGCACTACTCCATACTCGGCTCTGTTGAATACAATGCATACAAACATTTATTTAAGAGACATAAAAATTTGTCAAACCTAGTATCACATATTGTATAATGAAAAGAAGGTTAATATGTTTAGGTTTTGAAAGAAATATATGTCCGGTCAGGTTCATGTTTCTCTGTTTTCTCTTTTCTAACCTATATTGTTGCTCTGTGCTTTTTTGTCATGAAATACACAACCACAGAAATTATCCTGGAAGAAAAGCTTCAGAATTTTGAATTGTTTGAGCGAGAGCATGGCTTCAAAAAGAGACCTTTACTTTGAGTCTCTGTGCTGACTCTATGGTTGTCAGGCCGTTTGCCCTCCTCTCCTCAGTGTTAACATTCATTGTTTCCAAGAATATATCATTATCTCTCTGCTTTTGTGTAACATTCAATCAGAATATCAGTAATTTCAAGTTTCCTATTTCTTTCATTTAAGATTTAAGACAATCTGTTTGCTCCTTAACACTTCATGGGGCTTGAGAGAGACAGGCTGGCTGATTCACAGTGTATCTCTTTGGTCCTGACTGACCACATTGGGAATGTGGAAAAATATGTAGCCCATTTCAATCTTTTTTTTTTTTTTTTTTTTTCTTTTTTTCAGAGCTGGGGATTGCATTCAGGTTCTTGCTTTGCCAGGCAAGCAATTATTCTACTGAGCCATCTCCCTGGCCCCTATTTCCATCTTCTTCGTGTTACAGTTTATTTTCCCTTTTTTCAAGGTTGAAATTCTTTTGGTGCTCCAACGTACAGTCTCTCAGAGCACTTCAGTGTACTATCTTGTTGCTGTCTTTCTGAGACAGGGTCTTGCTCTGCAGTTCAGGCTGGCCTTCAACTCACTCGGCCGCCCCGGCTGGCTGGACTCAGGCTCCTGACGATCCTACTAGCTGAGCCTCACTAGTGCTGTGATTACAGGCCGGCGCCACCATGTCCAGCTTTTCAGTTTACTCCTAATCTTTGGATTCCTACTTTTTCCTCTCCCATGATTTAGTACCTGATGTATTTGAGGACAAGCAATTGGTTCTACAAGAACCTAGTTATAATTCTGGTGCTAGCTGTGAAGTCAAAACTAATAATTTTATTGCTGTTTTTCTCTGATTCCCTTATTTAACCCGTCTTTACAGCATTTTTCCTTAGTTTTGTAGCTAAAAAAATAAATGAATAAAATAAACACATGTATAAATTAATATTCCACATATTTATAATGTATAATAGCAAAATTATTAACTAATTATAAAATTCCTGCCTTCCTCTACTTCATTATCTATTAGCATTTTATTTTATTTTATTATTTATTTATTTATTTATTTATTTACTTTTTGGCAGAACCGGGGATTGAACTCGGGCCCTTGCCCTTGCCAGGGAAGCACTTATTCCACTGAGCCATCTCCCTAGCCCCTCTACTAACATTTTATCTCTGTTATTCTTTATAAATAACATAAATTAATTGTATGTCTTCCCTTGCTGAAATCATGTCCTGGTATTAATTACACATCTAAATTGATGGTCACCAATATATCCTTTCCAAAAAGTTGTTTTTGTTTTTTTAATGCATTTAGTACAGGATCTCACTACACAGATCTAACTCATAGTGATCCTCCTGTTTTCAGCCACCCATGCGCTGGGATTACAGGCAGGCACCACCATGCTCAGTCTCACTCATCATCTCAGCGGGCCACGGGAGTGGGGCTGGCAGAGCATGCTCAGGATCAAAGCCCAGCCCCTGAGCTCTGCCTAAGCAGGAACTTTAGTCTACTGAGTTATCTGGCAGCCCTCCAAGAAGTTTCTTGACCTGTACACTGTCATTGTATTTTCTTCTCTTCATCATGAAAGGAGACTCTGATGAGTATACATTCTTCTTGTTCAGAAAGGGAATATCACTTTGAAGATTAATAATTAACTATGCCCCAAGGGTCTTTTTTCACTACCTCTTCTCTCATACTACATCATTCATCAATGTCTTCCCTTGTTTCCTGGCCTGCAAAGAATCTTTTGGTATAAAAAAGTATAATGATTGATTTCTAGGTGCTCTGACATGTCATATGTACTACAAAAACAATTTAATTAATGCAAAACAGTTTTATTATATCTTCTCATAGATGTCCAATATTCCATTACCAGGGATTGAACTGAGGAACCTGTGCTTGCCAAGCAAGCGTTTATTTTACCAAGCTGTCTCCCCAGGCCTGAAATCATTATTGTTAAAGTGTAACAGAAAGGATTCTTTTCCTACTAAGACATATGTGTCACTCATTAATGATCTAGTATTATTGAAAACTCAGTTTGGGGTTATTGAACTAGAATTTAGTATATTCTGGATGTGTATGCATCTATGTAAAAGAATGAATATAAAGAGAATCATAACAAAGAAGAAAGAAAATTCTAGGGTTGTGTGATTTATGAAGTTACTGAAAAACAGGTTATTTCAGTTAGTAGGCCAAGATAAGTTTCTGAATGGCACGGAAAATGAATAGCTCCCTTATTGAACCTGAAACCTTAAGCAAAGAAAATCAATTGCGTTTTAGTGAAATTCATGATTATATTAAGAACTGCTAATTTTCCAGAAGAACTTCAGTAAATAATGATTAATGTTTGTGAATTGTATTTGTTTCTTTCAAACCTTTTGTTTTCTCTTCTTTAGAACTTTTACTATCTTTTGCTTTTTTTCTAGTTATTTTACTGCTATGCATAATTTTATTTTTTTAAATCTAAGCTGTAAGGGATGTATGATTATTAAACCATACACATGTTTTAAGAAATACTCTAGATTGGCTAATTTGTCAAGCAGCCGCCATTGCTTTGCCACTCGCAGACCTCAGCAGAAATATATGCAAATGGGAAATCATCCATTTTCATGAGTAAATAACAAATGTAATGTGATATCTTGGTGTTCGCTTTGCCTCCTCCTCATCATCTCAATGTTATCGTTCTGCATTTTGAAGTTTAGAAAATAAATTCTTTTAAGATCACAAAGCTCATATCCCTGGAAAATGACTAACGCCTGCAATAGAATAGTAATAAGCCGCAGGAAGTACCAAAGCTGTTCTGCAAAAGTCAAGTTTTAACTTTCACTGATGTACTTTTCTTAGTTTTTGTTCTTAATTGAGGCCGTATATACTGTATTGGCTCCTGATATGAACAGATCACGTCTGGATTTTCAATAATAATGCATGATATTTAGCATGCGTTGCTCAACAAAATGCATAACAAACATTACGGTAGTAGGAGTTTTCACAATAAGGGGTTAGTTATTAGTTTATTCTTATTAAGAAAGTTTTGAGTGAAAGGGCAAGAAAGAAGGGAAGAGAAAGAGAAACAGAGAGAGGCAGACAGGGATACAGAACAGAGAAAGAGACAGAGAGGCATCGAGAGAGAGACAGCGTGCATGTGGGTGCGTGCTGCCATTACTCTCTGCTGTGCTGGTAGCAAAATAAACAAGCCTAGAATTCCCGAATCTAGGAAGGTTGTACAATATGGATAGAGAGACAATGGTGGTTAAAGCAAAGCTAGTTCCAACAAAATAAGGCTGGAAAGTTAGTGACTGCTTTTCTCTAGTCAAATGCGGCACATTAAATCATTTAAACTGTCAATTTAGTTAAAATTTTCATTCTTTCATTTTAGAGAAGGAAACATGGGCAGGATGATTTATCTTCCCTAAATTCTTATAACTGGGTAATGACAAAAGTGGCTTTTGCATAAAATTCATGTAAAAATGTTAGAGTACATTCGTAGGTACATACACACAAACATGCACATATGGTAGCAAGGTACCTCAAGAGTTCAGGAAAAGCAAACAACTTAAAAGAGTTTGTGGAGAATGAGAATAAGATAATGTGCTAGTCTGAAATGTCTTAAAGAAGACAATGAAATGAGAAACAAAGGCTCCAGAATGATAAAAGAACTTGAGGGAAGTTGTAGAGAGTGCCAAGCTCTATGGAGAGAGTGGGTAATGTCAGCGAGGAAATAAAATAAAGAGAGAAGACAAGGACAATTTTTAAAACTGTGTTCTAAGTGTTGTAGATCAAAGAGCTCAGATTTTACTGTGAAGCAAACAGGGAGTTCTGAGAGACCTCTCAGGAATGACATGGTCACATTGCTCTTTTACTTGTTCAAGATGCCATATTGCCATATTGGTGAGCTTTATGGAGAAAACAGAAAAATTAAATATTTCTATACTGTAGCTGTAGCCTTGAGACAGAATAAAGAAAGATTGGATAGTGTGATGAAAAGAAATGGATGGATTTGGATCAATTTATGAACTAAAATTAGAAAACTGAACTGATAGTCTTCATGAAGTAGTTTTCAAGCATAAATATTAGAATTTGTGTTACTCTGTTCTAAACCTTCCAAATGAGACTCAGACTTAAAGAAAAACAAATACAGACACAAAAAAGGAGAATAATTTTTGAAATAGACTAATCATAGCAATTGTTGTTTTTAGGAAAATAAAAGTTTGTAAACAGAAGTGGAGACAGCAGGTTGAGCACCTGATATATGAACAAAAAGTGAACATGCAATCTGTATTCATTTCCCTTAGAAGACTATCTATTCCAATTCTCTGTAGGGTTTTTATCATGAAAGAGTGTTGAACTTTGTAAAAAGCTTTTTTCTGCATCTATTGAGATGATCATGTTGTTTCTGTTCTCGGTTCTACTGATGTAGTATGTTACATTTATGGATTTCAATATGTCGAAACATCCCTGCTTTCCAGGAATGAATCCCACTTGATCATGATGTGCAATCTTTGTGATGATTTGCTGAATTCTCTTTACTTGTATTTTATTGAGGACTTTTGCAGCTTTATAGTTGGATCTCTCTCTGTCTTTGGAATCAGGAATGAGTTTGGAAAGTTTACATCCCTTTCAATTTCATTGAAGAGTTTGAGTAAAGTTGGCATTAAATCTTTTCTAAATTTCTTGTAGAACCCTGCTGTGAATCCATTGATACCTGAGATTTTTTTGTTCGTAGGCTTTTAATTTTGTTTCTCATTATTGGTTTATTCAGAGTTTGAGTATCTTCTTGATTCAGCTTTGGCCTTTCCTATATATCTAGAAAACTGTCCATTTCCTCTTTGTTTTCTACCCTGAGGAAATAAAGATTTTGGAAGTAGGTATTGATGAACTTCTGAATTTCTCTAGGGTCTGGAGTGATTTCACTCTTTTCATTCTTTATTGCATGAATTTGGTTTTTTTCTTTCCTTTTTTGATTAGGTTGACTAGGGTTTATCAATTTTATCAAAGAAGCAACTCTTTAATTCATTTTTTCTTTGTATTGTTTTCTACATCACCAATGCATTAATTTCTGCTCCAATTTTTATAATTTCCTGCCTTTTTCAGGCTTTGGGATTGACAACACTGAGACTGAATCACAACCAAGAAAGAATGTCTAACATCAAGAAGTCCGCCAATAACAAACACTGGAGAGGCTGTGGAGAAAAACCAAACTAAACCAAGCAAAAACAAACAAACAAACAAACAAGAAACACTTCTGCATAGTTGGTGGGAGTGCAGACTGGTACTACTACTGTGGAAATCAATATGGAGAGTCCTTAAAAACCTGGGATCGGACATCCCATTTCAGCCAGGTATTCCCCTCCTGGGTATTTTTCCAGCAGAACTGAAAAGCTCATACCACAGTGATATATGTGCACCCATGTTTATAGAAGCACAACTTGTTATAGCTCAATACTGGAAACAACCAAAATGCTCATCAGCTGAAGAATGGATAGGAAGATGTAGTATTTTACACAATGCAGAATTAGTGATCTATAAAAGAGGACAAACTTGAGTATTTTGTCAGTAAATGGATGCAACTAGAAAACATATTCTTAAGTGACATAAATCAGACTCTCATGTATAAACAACATATTGTCTGCTTAGTGTGAGAACCTGAAAGAGAAAAGCAGAATCTTAAGCATACAATAGACACTGGTAAAGGGAATGGACTTATTCAAAAGGAAAGAGTTGGTGAGTTGAGGAGAAGGACAGGAAAGGGAGTTAGGGAACAAGGTTTTTCCATGTATGTAAGCAGGATTTTTTGGACAACTGTAATATGCATTTCTGCTGGTCTATGAAAAGAAGATGTTAATATTTTAATTTGTTTCATCTCCTTTTTTCAATTAATTCACCATTTTGTATTCTTGAATTCTTATACATTTATTTCTTTTTTTCTTTCTTCTTTCAATCTTATATGCATAAATTTGGTAATACAAATAACTGGTTGGAAGACAACTCCATGTATTACAACAAATATTGTGAAATTCATATTACTTTAAGTGAAATTCTGTATTGCTTGTAATTTTTCTGTTGTAATTCTAATTTTTACTCTCTTTAAAGAATCTCCAAAAGGAATATCTTAGAATAAGATGTGGTGGAGATTAGGCTGTTCAGTACTGTAAGGAGAATTAGTGAATGTTTACATTCTTAATGAGGTAAGATTAATATTTAACTATCGGTTTTCCATTATATCTTGGCTAGTACATTTGTTTAGCTTCAGTTTTATACATAAATTTTATTTTTCCCATAATTCTATTGATAAACAAATAGCAATGAGACAGTTTCAAATCAAATTG
>NDGN011457498.1:0-14042 GCA_002564285.1 Tympanoctomys barrerae | reverse complement strand
CTTTCTTCTCAATGAATTAAGAGAAAGTAGCTGTATATCTATCTTAACTATTTTGTATATACAGATACAAAAGTTTGGAAGGTTCATCAACTAAGTGACCACAGAGGGCCAGGGTCCTTATTTTGCAAACATCTGAAGCCTGTGCAAGAGGAGGGCAGGACAATGATGTGGGTGGGGGTAGCCTGCTTGCAGTAGTAAAAGAGGCTTGCTTCTCCCCCTTTGCTCTTGTTTTTGCTGCCCTCTGCTGCCTGGAACTGTTTATTGCCCCTGTGCCATGGCACACTCCCTGTGTAGCTCGGACTCATAGTGATCTGCTTCTTTACAGCCTCCCAAGTGCTGGGATTACAGGTGCACACCACCGCTTCCACTCTCAGTTGCTGCCTCAGTGCGCCCTGGGTGCGGCAGGCCTGGGGATTGAACTCCGGGCGCCTGCGTAGCTGTTTGGCCGGCTCTCAGCGAGAAGAACCTTGGCGCATTGGTGCAGGGGCCAGTGGGAGAACGGGAAGAGTTCCGCCGACCTCGGCATCCATCGGACGTCCCTAGATGAACCTCAGCTCTCATGGCCACTGCTGGCCCGACTGACCATGCTAGCGAGCACCTCCCTGACTAAGCATTTAAATCAGCTGGTAAGACAATTTTTATGGTCTTTTAAATGAGCTTGTACCTCGCTTCTCTGGCTCAGAATAGGCAGTAGGTCTCAGATTCTTTATAGAAAGAGAATATTTACAAGGTCTGTTAAAAAAGAGCAAATGTTTAAATTTAAAAAAGTATATATAGTAAAAGATGCATTGTCATTAATCCCTCTCAGAATACTGTCCCTCACCATGACACATTTATCTCAACATTTTTGCTATTTCTGAAGCAGATCTGTAAGTCCTCTTTCTTGTGTTTTCATGGCCTTCTCAACGTCCTGGATTAATTAAAAAAACATTTACAGCAATTGCTGTCAAATTAAAGGCTCTATCAAGTTAAAATATTACAGCATGTCCTTTTCTTCCTTATTTACCAGCTCTGGCACTGTACGACTTCTAGCTCTTCTCCAAAGTCAGAGTGCCTATGAAATGTGAATACTTTCAATTGATCCGGGACAGCAAGGCATCCACACCAGTGCAACGAAGCATACCCAGGAAAGAGGATTCCCAGAGCTGCCCTGGAAAGCGACGAGAGATGGGATGAATATATTCAAAATGAAGAGGAGTGTTTTGAGGAAGATTAATGGTGATGTACCTTTTAGTGCAATATATTTTTAAAATTTAGGCATTCACTATATGTATTTCTATCACAGCTGGTAATGTTTTTATAAATTAGGCAATTCATTAATTTGCCATTTTTATTGAATACTTAGTATGTGGCAAGGACTATGATAACTGCTGGGGACACATCAGGAAATAGAAAAAGATACAATCTTGGTTTCTTTTTGTTTTTGAGATAAGAGTCTTACTGTGCAGTTCAGGCTGGTCTCAGACTCTCTACGTAGTCCAGGCTGACCTTGAGCTTTCTGCAATCCTCTTGCCTCAGCCTCCTGAGTAAAGGCATGTGTCACCCCTCGCCCAACTGATTTTGGTTTCTATGAGAATTCCAGTTATTCAACATGGATAAGCTTGCAGTTTAAGGGGTTCAGAGAAGTGCTGAAGAGCCAGTGGTGGGTCCTAAAGTAAGTGCTGGCATTTCCTTTCCTAAAATCTTCTTAATTAATTCCCACTGGATTACTTGACATTCTTTACACTGCTCAGAGATAGATCTCTATAATTTAAGGTCAAAGCACTTGTGACTATATGTATAGGACCAGGCAGACCCAGGTTTCCAACCTAATCTGAGAGAATTCTTTTTAAGAAAAAGAACACAAAACATCCCGGACAAGTCCTGACACTAGATGAAGCTAGAGTGAGAGATGGGGGACAGAACCAATTATGGTCAAATCCCTTACAGTGGCAAATTTGATAAATAGATCTGAGTGGAAGGCAAGCAGTGGCCCTCAAGCTTCAAACCTCTGCCTCCTGGTGCAAGTCTGGAGTGGTGACCTCCACTGTGAAACCAGATTCCCCAAGCACTAGCCCTGGGAGCACCCAGCCAAGTAGACCATTTTATGATACAGGCCACAGACAGAAAAGAGATTTGGATGAATCTGCTAGTATTCACTTCGGAGAACAATTTAATAATTGTAACATCTATTACTAATCTACAGTAATAATTGAAAATAGATTATGCCCCAAATCTCAGCATTCTGAGAGGCTGAGGTAGGAGGATGGAAAGTTCAAACCCATCTTGGGATATTTTAGAAAATAAAAAAAAAATACAAAAGGGCTGGGGAAGGTGGCTTCAGTTGAAGGTTCTAGGCTCAAGCCCTAACACTGAAAAAAAATAATTATGAGAATTTATGAATTATTTAGTTTTTATAGGAAAATCTGGGTCAAGGACTGTGAGGTGCATTTGAAGTTATTGACCACAAATACATTTAAGCAGAGCACGAAATGGCCTGCAGCAATGATCTGGAGACACAAACAGGGACACCTGCAGAGCTGGGCAAAGTCATGATTAATCTTGTTCAGAAAGAGAGGTCACTGCTCAGCCCTTCTGGATGGTGTCCTTTGGAACAGAGGACAGTGTTGTCATCTTCTCATTTCCCAAGGGAGGTTGGAAATCTGAGACTTTATGTAACATCTTCCACACCTTAGGTGTTGGCAGCTATTCCAGGAATTGTAAGAAATGCATCAGATGCCGGACAAAACAGAGCTGTGGGATGTGTTGTGTTTGATCTAGTTGTGTCCTCCCACCCCCAAGGTGATGTTTCTTTTTCTTTAAATTTTAGGTATTTGGTACAGGGTCTCACTATGTATCTTGGACTCCAACTGATCCTCCTGCTTCAGCCTCCCCAGGTCTGGCATTATACAGGTGCTCCACCATGCCCAGTCTCAGTGGCCAGCTGGGAGGGCCTGGGGCAAGGCTGGCATAGCATGTGGTACTGGGCATGGAACCCAAGTCTTCGCAATTGCCTAGGCAGATGCTTAGACCACTGAGCTATCTCTGTGGCCCTGATATTTCAAATAAGTTTAAACATTTCCCCCTAAAGTTTAGTTTGCAGATCATAACAGAGGGTACTAGTTATTTCAAAGTTTGAGATTAAAACAGTTGGCAAAATGTTATGGCTTAGATCTATATGTTCCCCCCAAACCTCATATGTTTGTAGGTGGAGCTTTTGGGAAGTGGCTGGATCATGGGCGTGTGATGCTGGATTGGTCTACCAAAGGCTTGATAGCAATCCTGGTGGGAATGCAGCGGGTCACTGTGGGCATGGCCCAGAGGGTCTCTCTCTGTCTTCCTTTGATTCCTCCCTGCCTCCTTCCTGCTGTGCCCTGAGCTTGTGCTCCTCTGCCATGCCCTGCTGCTGTGCCCCTTTGCCTTGGAACCAGCCAGGTATGGACTGAAGCCTTCGTAAGCTGTGAATCAAAATAAACCTTTCCTGTTTTAAATTGTGGGTGTGGGTGCTGAGTTTCAGCAATGAAAAAAAGTACCTAAAACACAGCGCTCCACCATTTGTCCTTGGCTTCCTGGTGAAAAACAGTATAATTAGGTGGTTAATTTTCTTCCCCTCCTCTTTTTCTCATTTTCTTTGATTTATAACAAGATGGCTTATGTTTTCTTTTTTGCTTATTTTATGTGTATATGAAAATACGTTCCTTAAATGTAGGAATTTTTCCTAAAGCACTAAGAACCACAAGGTGAGTATACCCCACCTGGCTTCGTTTGGCATCGCTTTAGGACAGAACCTGTGTCTTGTGTTGTGAGCAACCCTCTTCTGCTGCCCCTTGATGGCTCCATGCTTTCCTGGTTCTGCTTCCAACTGTTTGGACAGGGATTGTTCTTTGATCCATTCATTAGTTCTCCTTCACATCTCCTACATATCAGGCCCAAGGGTTCCTGTTTTCCACTGTAAACTTTATCCCTGAGCCATACTGTACACCTTCTCTGATTTCTTATGGCCTGTATACTCCTGAGTTTAAATATCTGCTTGAGCCCACATCTCCTCCTTGAGCCCAGACTCGTGGATCCAACTGCTGTGAGCACTTCTTCAAAGTCATTCCTTGGATACCTCAGATGGGACATGGTCCACGCCTCACTCCCCCTCCTTCCCTAACCAGCTCCCCCTTCCCCACTCCCTGTCTGGGACCTGCCCAGTCTACTGAGGAGGACATTGTGTCATTATTCATTACTCCCCATCGTCTCCTGCTACCACCATACCATTAGCACTGAACCATTCTTGTTTCTACTTCTTGATTGAAGTAGAACTCAACTCTGTTCTGTCTCTGCTGCCTACAGTTAGGCCTCCCTCACTTTAGCCGTGGCTCTGGCGTGGCTACTGAATTTTATTCTGTAAGGAATCATTGTCTCCCCAATGTCTACTCATCCCTTGGAGGGAGCCACTAACAGGCAATATTGTGTCAATTATTGCTAAAGAACCTCTCTGGGAGTCTCACTGCCCATCAGAGACTATCAGAATTATTTAAAATGACCTATGAAAACTTAATTTGACCCAGTTATTCCTCTTCTAGGTATCTTCCTGAAAAAGCTTAAAACATCATAACACAGCAGTACACGTGTACCCATGTTTATAGCAGCATAATTCATAGTGGCTAAATCCTGGAAGTGGCCTACAGGTCCTCTAATAGAGGAATGGGTAAATAAAATGTAGTATCTATACATAATGAAGTACTGCTCTGCTATAAAAAAGATAAATTTAAGACATTTATAGGAAGAGGAATATACCTTGAAACCATGATATGAAATGAAATAAATCACACAATCTTAAGTATTACATGGGTCTTCTTATAAACTCATGCATAAATAAAGAAACACGAAGTATATACACAGAACAAAGTAAAAGATAGATAATAGGAAGTAGGAAAGTTGATCTTTTGCAAGTAAGAAGGAGCCCTATAGATGGAGGGAGGGAAAAGGGAGGAAATAGGAATGGAAAAAGAATCGAGGTGTGCTATGTCCATGTACCAACTTCCCATGAGGAGTGTGATCCTTACGTACAGTCCTACTAAAACGTAGCAGCTGAGGGGAATAAAGAGCAGCTAGAGTTATCTTTTGAAAATGTAAATCTTATTCTTGGTCCGAATGTTATGGTTTGGACATTAAATGTCTCCCAAAAGTCTCACGTGTTCAGAGGTGGGGCTTTCAAAAGGTAAGAAAAACAGTCTGTGGTAGGTACCTTGATTGTCTTCTGGGATTCCTTTACTATCATTTTAATGTCTGAGGGACCTGTAGTGATTGTTCTTACTTCATTCTTGATATTAGTAATTAGGTTTTTCTTTCTCTTTTGTTATTAGGCTTGAGGTTTATCAATTATATGGAATTTTTCTCAAAGGACAACATATTCTTTGTGTAATATTTTTCTATTGCTTTCCAGTTCTTTATTCATTTCTATCCTTATCTTTGTTATTTCTTCTCTGCTACTTGCTGTGGATTTATTTCATTCTTCTTGTCCTAGTTTCTTGAAGTAAGAGCTTAAATTATGGATTTAAGACCTTTATTTCCTGTTTTATGATAAGCATTTTAATGCTATGAATTTGCCTTTAAGGACAACTTTAGCTGCGTCCCACAGTTTGACATGTATTTTCATTTTCATTTTTATCTAGTCAAAATATTCCTAAATCCCTTCTTCCTGGACTCCCATGTGTGTTTGAAGAGAATGATTCTGTGAAGTGATACTTTAGTAAATGAAAATTAGACTCCATTCTATGTTTTACTGATGATCTGTTCTCTGGTTCTATAGATTACTGACAGCAGAATGTTGAGGTCTCCAATATGTTTGTGGTTGTGTCTTTTTCCCCTTTCTGGCCTCTAAGATTTTCCTTCTGGATATTGAAGCTCTGTGACTGGGTACATGCACACTTAGTTTTGTTACACAGTAAGTGTCTCACTTACAAACAAGTTCCGTTGGGTGAGAAAGTTCATAAGTTTGATTTGTTTGTTAAGTCTTGTGCATCTTTGGCACAAATACACAATGTGAAGCATAAAAAACCCAAACACGTACAACCCACACAGACAGTAAGTCCTCGATCATCCTGCACCACGGCACACCACTGCATTGTACACCCGGCACACACAAGCACAGCTGTGACAATGTCTGCCAGGCACGTGAGCTGCTCCATGAGTTGATTGCAGCTGTGAAGGTTCATAAGTCAAGGTCTGTCCCTATCTGTGAGAGTGTACAACTCTATTGCTCATAAGTTGGGGACTTATTGTAGTCTCTTGGTGGATAATCCTTCTCCTGTTATGTAATATCCCTCTTTTTTATGATATTCTGCATTGAAAATTAGTTTGTCTGATATTAATATAGTCGCTATAGCTTATTTTGACCATTGTTGGCTTGGAATATCTTTTTTATCATTTAATTCACATATGTCATTATATTTAAGGCAAGTTTTTTTCTTTATTTATTTAGCAATACCAGGAATTGACCTTGGGACCTTGCGCTTGCCAGGCAGGTGCTTATGCCACTAAGCTATCTCCCCAGCCCCACAAGTTTCTTATAGATAGCTCTAATTTTCTCGTTTTTCTTCTCTTTCTTTTTCTCCCTCCTTTTTCCCCATTTCCCTCTCCCTTCTTTCTTTCTCTTTTTTTCTTCTTTCTGGGAATTGAACCTAAGGCCTTGTGTGTGCTAAATATACCACTGAGCTACACCTCCAAGCCTGGTCATTATTTTTCAGTTCTTTCTGATTGACTTTTTTTTTTTTTTTTTTAAATGTATTTGGTATAGGGTTTCACTGTGTAGCTCAGACTCATAATGATCCTCCTGTTTTCAGCCTCCTCAGTGCTGGGTAAGCCACAACTCCTGTCTCAGTGGCTGGCTCAGTGTGCGGGGGGAGGGGGGTGTAACAGCATGTGGTAGCCGGGGATCGAACCCCAGTCCCTGCGCTTGCCTAAGCAGCTGCTTAGTCTGTTGAGCTATCTCCCTGGCCCTTCTGATTGACTTTTAATCAATACATTTAGAGCATCTGCACTGAATATAGTTATTGATATGTTTGAACTTAGATTTGTCATTTCATTATTTGTTATATGTTTGTTTCCTGTTTTATTCTTCTCATTTTTCTTTCTGTTATCTTTTAGTTTATTTAAAATATTTTTAGTAATATGTTTTATCTATTGTAATTTTTCATTATGGATTTGTATTTTATAGCTGCTGCATTAAACTTTTTATAAGATAGTTCCAACATCTGTACCATTTTATTTTATTTTATTTTTTTATGTTTTGGCAGAACCGGGGATTGAACTCAGGCCCTTGCGCTTACCAGGGAAGCGCTTATTCCACTGAACTATCTCCCTGGCCCCAATCTGTACCATTTTAGCAGTACATTTGTTATTTAATTTTCTCATAGGACTGGAGCTTTTTCTTTTTGGAGGCTGAAAAATGTTGGATTACATTTTCATCCTGGTCATTTTGGGTATTATATGAGAAGACTCTTACTTATCTTGTTTAAGAACTATGGGTAATGTGAATAGTTTTACATCTGTAACCCTGTGAGGTTCAGGGACAAGTTCTAATGAGCCCTGGGTAAGATGCTGATTTTAATATCAATTTGGTCAGCAAAGGCTTGGCAGTGTTACTTCTATTTGTCTCCTGAGTATGGCATCGTGTGGCCATTCTAGGACCAGGGCAGTGGTCTATATGCAGTTTCCAAAGCCTTTGGAATAACATTTAGGATTGGATCTATGCACATGCAGGGTGGGGTGAACCCAGGAATTAATAAACAATATCACGTAGGAGCTTTCCATGGACCTCCTTTCCGTCATTATGCCTTAATATTTTGATTTCCTTGGGTTCCCAGCTCAAATGGTTTTACTGTCAGAAAGACAAGGTTTTAGTTCCCTGCTCACTGTACTCTTCCTGCAAGTTCCCTACTAGTGGGAGTCAGTCAGAAGGACTGAGGGAGAGCAGAGGCAGCGGGCGTGCGGTCATCGTCTTCTCCCGAGGCTGTGGCACCCCAGCTGGAAAGGCAGACCCTTGCAGAGCTGGGGCTCCTGCCGTTCTCTGTGGACGCTGCCTTGAGACCTTCCCCACATCTACAGGGTCAGTTGGAACTTTCTTCTGAAGTCACCTCTCCCTGCCCACTTCTGGTTTTCCAGGTTTGGAGACATCAGAGGCTTCAACATGCTAACAGCATGCTAGCTTCACTGCTGCTTTGGTGGGGGCTCTAATTTTCTCTTTGTGACCAGCCTTAGATTTTTTTTCCCAGAATCCTCCACCAGCTCCCATACCTTCTCTGCAGTTTTTATAGCTGTAGTGAGGCTCCCCTCCTGGTGGCTGTGTTCATTCCATTGTGCCCCAAACCAGAAAAATTTTATAAAGAGCCTGAAAAGTTCATGGAAAATACACTGTCACATTGTGACCTCCAAAAATTGAATAATATTATTTAACCTGAGTTACAAATTAAATTGTGTCGATTTTTCTTGCTTTTTTCAGGAAGATGATTTGTACAGTCCAGCTGAAAAAGCTATCAGGAGGGAATTTAAATTCCTTTTTCTTCTAAAAATGATAGACTTTCAATAAACAAATATGCAGACTAATATACTGACCTTAAGCTCAAAATAGTAGGCATTTAGTAAGTGCTTATTGTGACCGTTTCTGATGGTGTTTCTGATACTGAAAATGCTTTCAGAATTTACAAGTGTGATTTTGAACTTTGATGACAAAATGATAAATGATAGATACTGGTCTCCCAGCTCAGCTTTAATCTACCTCCCAGTCTCAAAACTTGCTGCAACTCTGCAAGCCTCCCGCTATGTGGACTTTTCTCTCTGTCGTCCTCAAAGATGGCTTGTCCTCAGACCTCGAAGTCACCCCGTGCTGAGTTACTGTCTCCCTGTTACTTTTGAACTCTTTCTTTTCTTTTCTTCTCCCTTTCCCTCCCCTCCCCAGATTGGACCCAGGGCCTTCACACTGAGCCACACCACAAATTTTTCATTATTGTTTCTTATGAGGCAGGGTCAAGTTGCTAAGTTCCCTAGCCAGGCTGGAATTGAATTTATGATCCTCTTGCCTGTGTTGGGATTACAGGGTTGTGTCGTCTTCTCCAGTATTGACTTTCCTGTGAAACCTTCTTCTCCCTTTCCAGGCAGCTGTGAGCCCTATCGTCTGCAGAGGCCTCAAACTACCTTTACTTGAGTTCCATTTTAACAGAACTATCACTGCGTCTTTGTCTGTCTTTCCTAGTTGCCCATGATCCCCGTGAGGGTGGACGCTTTGCCTTGCACATCTTTCCATTTCTAGCACCTATTACAATGCTGGAGAAGAACAAGAAGGAAGACCACAAGCAAAAGGTAAAGTCCAGAGTGCTTTGGAGCTGGTAGAAATGCCGAATTCATTTTAACCTTCAACACAAGTAGCAGATATCTTTCCCCACCAGAGCCTTTAGCTGGGCTTCTTAGCAAAAGAAGTTACTGAAAAGAAACGCCCCTGGCCTTCAAGAGCCCTGGCCATTGACAGTTACATATGCAAGATGTAAAATATTTGCTGCTGAATTTCCATTGTGCAGCTGTGCTGTTTAGAGCAGTACGGAAGAAAACGCTCGACAAAACAGAAAGATCAGAAGCCTACAGCTTTCGTACACAACTGCTGTCCTCTGTGCTGCTCCTGCCCGGGGAGGGTGTGTGGCTCAGTCCCAAGAAACAGTCCCACCCAAACCACAACATCTCCTTCACTTAGTGATCTTTTGAATTCTCCAAATCTTGCAAACAAGGATTGAAGATGGGGAAAATAAATACAGAATAAATAACACATGGATGATTCGGGCCCCTTTCTATGAGACCTGTCAGATTTAAATATTACCCTTTCTCTAAGTTCCCATTACCATTAAACTCTGTATCTTGGAGCTCTACTTGTTAGAGAAATAGCAGGTTTTCATAGCTGTAGGCATGAACTATGTCTATCAGACGTTTCTTTTTAGATCAAGCATTTCAACAGTTGCTATCAAAACCGGTCCCTATGGCTGTGACCACACAGTGTCTCCAAACAGAAATGTCCTATTTGTTCTGTGATAAATAACTCCTGTCATCTCTCTGGGTTCTGGGTCGAGACCAAGTCCTGTAGTCAGGGTCATCGCATAGTCTCCAGGGCCCACTTTAGCCCCATGCAGCTGACACCTGGGCTTCTCTCCAGTGCTCTTCTTGTGGCTTTAAAAATGGTCTTAAAATGTTCATTTTTGAAATAACTGCTGAAAGTTTGCAAAAGTAGAATAAAGGATTTGTACATGCCCTTCACTCAGATTTCCTAAAGGGAGGCATCTTTAATAATCATAATATAATGGTCAAAATCAAGATGGTGGCATTGGAATACTGCTACTATCTACAAAAGCTTACTTAAACTTCACTAATTGTTCCCCTCATAGCCACTTTCTGGCCTGAGATCTCAGGCAGCATCACTTCTTATATTTAGCTATCAAGTCTCTTCAGTCTCATTTAATCTGGGTCAGTGGCTTGGTCTTGATCTTTTGTGACCTTGATACTCCTGAGTAACACTGGCCAACGTTTGCAGGTAAAATGTCCCTTGGTTTGGGTTTGTTTTATATTTCCTTGTGATGAAAAACAGGTTATGCAACTTTTGGCAAGAGTACAACAGCAGAAGCTCAGTGAGCTAGTTAAAGAATAAAGCTTTCACTTTGTTCCAGAATAGAGACCACAGAGAAGGCTAAAAATAAGGAGTCCTTCTACGTGTGGCTGAGCCTGCACTGATGTCCTTTTTAATAGTTCATTTATATTTCTTCTCTTCATCTTTCTTTTTTTTTTTTTTTTTCCTTTGCCTCTATCCCTTTCCAAGGCCGCCATGTTTTTTAAGGAGAACAGGCCCAGAGTGCTGGGCTGAGTCATCGAGCTCCGGCTTTGGCTGGCTCTGGTGCTGACTCCCTCAAGTCAGGAGGTGGTGCCTCTCTAGGCCTAACCTAAAAGGGTTCTGTGTGGCATGGGGGGAAGTGTGTCCTTCAGTGTGAGAGAAACATGGGTCGAGGTCTATGCTGACAGGCTAATGAGTCCTGGGCAAGTTATGTCACCTTTCTGAGCCTCAGTTTCCTCACCTGTAAAATGAAGTAGCAATGGGGACAGAGTACATCAAGGACAGGGCATAGTGTCTTACTTGGAGAAGGTTGTTAGTATTGGATAAAAGAAGGAATGTGATAACAACAATGGCAAACTCAAAAATCTCTCCAGCCACATCCACACACCCTGCTTACAATAGAACAAGGGAGATGGAGTCTATGCAGGGTCACTGGCAATATTCCTGGGGAGACACATGATTAGCCACCTAGGAGGGATGAAAGGGCATGTGGGCTTGTTGGCTCTGATGTGCAGCAAGCCCTGAGCAGTGGGGTTTCTGGGCCCCAGTCTTTCTGTTAGGTTTCCTGAAGGTTAAATGTGGGCCACTCTCTGACGTCTTTTCTTATTAGAACATCTCCCCAGTGCAGCTTCTTTCCTTCCGCTGGGCTCTGTGAGGAAGGAAGAAGGAGGAAGGAAGCAGCTCAGGCTTGTCAGCTGGGGCCCATACACTGGCCAAAGAGGCACAGGAGAGCAAGCGAGCAGATGCTTCTCATGGCGTCTGCAGATGTGCACACGGGGTACCTGGTGTCGAGCGGCCCAGAGGGTTGGGTAGAACTCCAGCTTTCAGACAATCTCAGGCTGAAGGAGGAGGGAACAGAATTTTAAGAAAGGGGGAGCAAGTGTGGCAGACAGGTGTTGTTTGGGGGAAGCCTGCAGATTTCACTGGGCACCTGCTCCACTGATAAAGGTGGCTAAAGGGTCCTCTTCCTGGTACAAAGAAGGGGAACATTTTCACAAACTGTCTCTTAGCAACCGTGAATTTCCTTTTCAAAGGGAAACTTGGACCCTGTGTTTAGACCTTTTTTTCTGTAGCTGCTGATTCTCAGTGGCCTTTAGCTCAAAATAGTCCACATGCCAAAGATGCAAGTTGAAAGTGATGTGACCTGGTGTCTCAGCCAGGGCTTGCTCAACCGTCTGCAGCTATGGGCCCACCATAGGCAAAGGCCATTTTCCGTGTAAAAAGATACAGTCTATTCACAGGAGAAAAGATCCATTTAGGTAAAGGGTAAAAGAGAATGACCCAGGCTTATTGTATCTTTAAGAACTTTTGGACGTTTTGGCTCGGTTTGTGTTGTGAACCTGCAGTTTTATTAAAACTACAATTTACAAATTATTCATATATTTTTAAGTTTGTCTTTGCTTTTTCTGATCTATCTTACTATGGTTTGTATCCAGAGGTCTCTCAGAGCCTGAAGAGGCCATAGGTGGAGCTTTTTGGTGGTAGCTGGATCTAGGGTGTGTGATGCTGGGAACAAGGATGGGATGTCAGGAGTGCACCGTGCTGTGACGCTAGGATCAGGGCTGCCCCAGCCTGTGAGTGAGCGCTGAGCAGGTAGCCTGGACAATGTGTAAAGGACAGGAAGAGTGTTGCTGCTTGCTGCCTGCTACCCGCCATGAACTGTTTCTCCTCTGTGGTGCCTCTCTGCTGCGCCACCCTGCCTTAGAGCCAGCCGATCATGGACCAAAACCTCTGCAGGCTGTGAGCCAAATTAGCCTTTCCTCTTTTAGCTTAGGGTGTTGGGTACACTGTCCCAGCAATGAGGAACGTACCCAAGACAAATCTTGCCCCAGCTGTCGTGCTGTCCAGGTCCTTTCCTCACATAATGCCCTCTCTCTTCCTCTGTCTCTTACCCTTACTCTGATTCTCTCCAGGGCTTCCCTGCTCTGCTATCTGTCCCCTAGTCTCTCAGTCTCTCCCCTCCCATTCAGAGACTCACGTATCAGGACTATTGCAGGCTGACCAGCAGCCTCAGCCAGGTTTCCATTCTCCATGTGGTTTAACCCAAGTCCAGAGCAGGGAAACAGCCAGAGGAAGTGTTTTCTAAGCGTATGTATGTGTGAGATGATGCAGGATGTGGAGAACCTCGGAGGCTCTAGACCAAGTTTGTTTTGAAGCCAGGACTGAGGGGTGGGCACGTAGAGAGGTGAGGCTGCAGGCCTGTGGTCCGGCGTAGCTTCAAGCTCTGCCTTCTTCCTATCTTGAGCTAAGGTGGTCCCTGCTCCCCACCTTCCCTCCAAGCAGGTACACAGTCAGGGGGCGCCTCTGGTCTCTGCTCATTGGTTACAAAATGACAGTTATGCAGCAAGAGGGTGTGTGTGTGTGTGTGTGTGTGTGTGTGTGTCAAAAACACACCCTTCTGTGCTTTTGAATTTCTGAAAACAAGTAGGTGCTTATGCAGAGGTGTTGCTAGGCTTGCGTCGACCAATGGAGGAAAGCTGCCAGCGAAGGAGACATCATATTCCAAGCCAGAAAAGTTTTATTTGCAAACTGAAGAGGGCCCATGTGCCTCAGGAATGCCCATGTGGCCCCAGAGTGACAAAGGTTGAGGGCTGCGATGTGTTTGTTTTATTTTAAAAGTACATGAGTCTTTTGATTTTCAAAGTAGATGCCATATATATATATATATATATATATATATATTTACATTTATTATTTTGCTTGTGAATTTATCCTTTATTTTTAAATTTTATTGCAATAAGAATACTCAGCATGAGAATTACCCTCTTGGCAGATTTTGAGTGCACAATCAGTGTTGCCATTCACAGGCAGGTTGCTGTACAGCAGCTCTCTAACCCTGACTCATCTTGTAGAACTGCAATTTTGTACCCCTGAGTAGCAGCTCTTTTTTTCTATGCCCCAGTCCCTGCAGCCCTCATTCTACCCTTTGCTTCTAGTCTGAGTCTGACTGTGTGAGATGTGTTCTAGGAATGGAGCCATGTGTATTTAGCCTTCTGTGATTGGCTTATTTCACTTAGCCTAAAGGCCTTAAGGATCAGGTATATTGTTGCATATGGCAGGCGGTCCTTTGTTTTAAAGGTTGGATACTACTCTGTTGCAGGCAATGCAACATCTTTATTATCCTTTCACCTCTTAACACTGGTTCGTTCATTCTTTCTTTCTTTCTTTCTTTCTTTCTTTCTTTCTTTCTTTCTTTCTTTCTTTCTTT
>NDGN011457494.1:0-11347 GCA_002564285.1 Tympanoctomys barrerae | reverse complement strand
ATTATGCACATTCCTTAGTCTGCCTTTACCCCTCAATAAATGTGAGATCCTTCTGAGGCTCTGCATTCCTTAGTGTGCCTTTACCCCTCAATAAATGTGAGATCCTTTTGAGGCTCTGGGCTCACTTGGAGAGAGACTAATCTCAGTGAGACCTCTAAAGCTACATTCATCAGGTCTTCTGGTCATTTCTTTCGGCACCGACCAGTAACTTACAACAAAGTGCAAGGTTGGGCAGCTCGCGCATGGCCCAGACCTGCTGTCAGCTCCTTGGTCTTGCAAAACCCAGGGTGCCTATGGAGCTTAGCTGTCCTACCGGCTGCTCCTCACTGCTGCATATGCGGAGATCTAAGCATCCTCTCCACTATTTCTGCCTGAGCGCTGGCCACAGCTTCATGGCATCCAGCCTACAGTTTCGATCAATGCAAATCTAGGTCTTCTTACATAGCATCTGTTTGGAAAACAGTTCCAAACTGTTATCTCACACGTGGACTTCTCCATGTCATTTTCAGTAAGAATAGGATCCACACTCGAGAAACAGTAAGAAAACCCTCTTGCCATTCAGGAATGTGACCCTGGTATTGAGGATTGAACCTAGGGTCTCCACACTGAGTTACATCTTCAGTCACCCTCCTTACTTTATATATTTTTTTAATTTTGAGGTATGTTCTTGCTAAATTGCCAGATTTCCTATCCTTTGCTCATACTTGCAATCTTAGTACCTCAGTAGCCCAGAATTCTGGGATTATAGGTGTGTGTTGCCAGGCCCAGCTTTAATAGAAGTCATTTTCCTGTGTCTTATTCTTCCATCATTGTGAAGCTATGAGAAACATAAGCCTCCACATGGTTCCACCTTCTTTCAGAGTCTGCTAACTTTCTCTCCTGTCCATATATTTCAGTTAAATTGCAGAAGAGCATGCTGACTGACAGCCATCAGTTAGGCCAAGCTTGTGATGTGAGTCGGCACCCTGACTGGAATGTCAGGGAAAGATCCTGGCCCTGCAGCCTCTAGATCTGCTAAGTAGGCAGGTGTTGAAGCATATTCTAAAATGTGACCACCTGGCTTGTGCCTGAGGGAAAGCAGGAGGTCACTGGAGTTCCGGGCCCGGGCCAAGGGCTCTATGTATGTGCCCCTGAAGCCCTCGTGTCCCTTTTCTGCAGAGTGAGAAGGAGAGTGCTGGGATCACACACATGAGAAGCCAGAGCTGCTTTGTCTGATCAGGTTAGAGAAGTGACACAAATACTACCTTATGAGGGGCTTGTGCCCCAGATGCTTTGCTTGATGGGGAGCCCTGGGTAGCAGAGAGGGGGGTGTGGTTGGTGGTGACCATGGAGATTTGTGAGCTTCTGTCTCTGAAACTCCCAACATTTCTGCATGTGGATTTAGGAGCATACAGTCTTGGCTTTCAGCTCTGCCTTTGAATTTTACTGTGGAGCCTGCAGCTGTCTTAATTCTTCTGAGTCTCCGTTTCCCTGCTTATAACCTATGGGTCCCCCTAGGGCTTACTCTGTAGGACTGTGGAGGAAGCTGAGCAAGGTTGTGCATATAGCCAATGCTTGGCCATTGTCGGCTTACAGGCTAATTGCCTGGACTCTTCTGTGACCAGAAAGGCCCTGCACCATTCTGAAGCTGTGCTTCTTTGAGGAAGGAGCCCACTGGTTCTTCTGAATTTTACAGTTGAAAAATACTAAGCTCCTTTAAGGCATCTAAATAAGATATACTATTGTCTTCTGTTTGACTCAATAGGGATCTCTTTCAATAGTCACAGGTTTCTACAGCTGTTGCCTTTCAGCAGGTATTGGACAGGGTCATCCTTTGGAGGCTCAGTCTCAGCCTTCTGGCCTGTGGTCAACTGGGCTGCATGTCCACAAAGACAACACAGAGAGCAAAGCAGGTGCATATCCTCTTGTGTTGGAGGTTGTCAAACAGGGACAACTGCCTCCTAGCTCAGCAGGACTTGCAAAGGGAATACTTGAATCCTGCCTCAGATTTCCAAGTGCTTATGATTTAGAAGCAGCATGGGAAGGATTAAGACAAAAGCCAGCAAGAAAATGGGGCCAGTGGTCAATAAGCTGTAAGTGGAATGCCTCAGTGCATTAAGTCAATCAATGTGGTCTTTAGTTTACTGAAGTTTAATGAAGAGAAACAAATATCTTCACACCCGTCCATGGAAATGACTACTGGGAGCAAAGCTTGGTGCTCTTAGAGCTACCATCCCAGAGATGCAGCTGGGTGTGTGCACCCTGGCAGAGTTTTTGCTGGTTTAAAAATTAAGGGCTTTTATATTTGTACATTTCTGTTCCCATGATCGAGAGCAGTGGTAGCTGTGTGTGTTTTTGATTTTCTTTTAAAAACTTTTATGAACAGAAATATCTTATGAAATGAAAGCACCTGTACAGATTTAGTGACTTTCTTTTGATCCCATGAAAATAAATCTGACATTCCCTCAGGGTGGGTTGAGCATGCGGGCTTCCCCTGGTATGGCCGTGCACCTCAGGTTCTCCTCTTCACCTCTGCTTTTTCTCTTCCCATCCTCTTCCTCCAGACAGCACAGACAGTCCTGGTGGTGGTTGTGGTGTTCGGGATCTCCTGGCTGCCCCACCACATCATCCATCTCTGGGCTGAGTTCGGGGCCTTCCCGCTGACCCCAGCTTCCTTCTTCTTCAGGATCACCGCCCACTGCCTGGCCTACAGCAATTCCTCAGTGAATCCTATCATATATGCCTTCCTCTCTGAAAATTTCAGAAAGGCCTATAAGCAAGTGTTCAAGTGCCACATTCAAAATGAGTCACCTCTAAATGAAAACAAAGAAAACAAAACCCGAATAGACACCCCATCGTCAACTAACTGTACTCACGTGTGAAGAAGATGCATGGGTTTTGCCTGGCAAGCTCCATTTGTGGCTCATAAAAGAAAATTCAGTGTGCTGCTGAGCTACACAGCAACTTGTCCCAGTTACAATTCCTACTATTTTAGTCACATTCTGTTTGTGTTATAGGGAACTCTGGTTCCTAATTTAGGTAATTCCTAGGTCTAGTGAATATTTATTATTCAGGTTTATTTTATTGTATTCATTAATTAAATTAATGTATTAAATTAATTAAATTAATGTATTCATTAATTAAATCAGACAAAATGAAAGATGCCATAACTTTTGTACCTCTTGAGAAGTGAAAGCATAGCAGAATTTTTATAGATATGCTTAATTCTTTGTAGAATAAAGAACAACCACTTAAACATGGTAAGGAATATTTGCAGGGTGAACTTTAAAGTAGATTTATCTAGAAAAAAATTTGCTTTAATTCTTTAAGTTTAGAAGTGACAATATTATAGGCTGTATTTTAAAATTCAATCATTAACACAGAGTGTTGGGTTTTCTGCTTCTTGCCATTTGTGTGGAGACTCATCCTAGTGGAAAGAGACCTTGTGCCGCCTGTGTACACAGGGGCCTCCATTCCCACTTGAAATGGTGCACAGAGCTTTGGAAGTCACACAGGGTCTGTCTGTGACCTCTACATGTGATGAGGTCATCTCAGAAGCTGACTCTGTCCAGTATAAATTCCCCACAAAACTTGGACTTTTAGAGGTAACTAAGTGGAGCCAGGAAAAGACTCAAGAACAACTATTGTGACTGTGGAAGCTGTGGATGAATTTCTAAGCATAAAACTGGGTATCTCGAGTAGGGACCTGGCCCAGATATTAGCTGCACCTTGCCTGAAACCAACCACACAGAGAGCTGAAAGTCATGAGGATGATGTGTACACAGTAATTTCTATAGAGCCAAAGATGGGATAGAATCCTGTAATCATATGTATAGCATTCGTGCCGTGTGGATGAAGCATGCTAAATGTTTAATCTCTCATGAAAGAATATACTTAAAAATATTCTGCCTTGTACAATTAATTAAATTGGTGGTAAATGTTTCACTGCATGTTTTCCCCAAATATTCCCTCTGGTAATGTTTGTTTGGGGTTAAAACTATCACTACTGAGTTGTAAATGTAATTTTCACATTTATGTTTACAATGAAAGAAGAGATGGAAATATTAAATTACCCTATATTAAGAGTGTTATTTTCAGACTGTGAGGTTAGTATATTTTAGGAGGTGACAAAAGCAAAAACGTTTTTATGAAAAGGACTTTGTGTAATGTGTGACACTTCAAGATCGGGACTTCATATAAAATGCCAGGTTTTAGTTAAAAAGATGTTCGGTGTAAGCCGGTAGCATGTTAGATTTTCCGGCTCATCAGTTTATTTTCTTTAACTGTACCCAAGTGAGCAGTGTCTACATTTGTATAAATAAGGCTGTGGGCAGAGTAGGAGAAAATTGCTAGAACAATGACAATGTATTAGCTTTCTGTTTGCTCCTAGGAATGAGGCATTGGGTGGATGTGTGTGAGCATTTTAAAGAACAGTGTAAGCCTTTTGCGTGGAAATATTTTGCACTTTATGGAAACATAGGAGCAGAAATACTGTGTCCTTAGAGTGATACCTCATGTGACATGTGGCACGTGAAGCTGCCAGGCAGATGCCCGAACAGTTTCTTTGTATGTGAATCTGCAGTGTGTGGCCATGTGCCTCCTGGCTGCTGTTGGACTTGCATGCACAAGCAGCATGATTTTACTTCTGTGTTGTCTTCTGTTTCATAGACACACAAATGGAAGCGTTGAGAATACTGTGGGGAGCGCTACCCTTTTCTAGTAGGCAGGCGGAAATCTGCCTTGGCACACACTGACAGTGTTCCCAGCCTGAGCTCCGCGCACATGCTGCTGAGCCGGCAGAGGCTGCAGGTACGGCACAGAGGTGACTAGTGGCACTTGCAAATCCCCAACGTTTCTAAACATAGATAAATACTCCTCTATTTTATAAATACATGGAACATTCTTCCTACATGTTGTCATGCCAAATTTTATTTAGAGTTTAGGTTGAATCTGCTTCTGAAACCAGTTTTGCTATTAGCAATAGCTTACTTTCTGCAATGATCTAACTATACAAAATGTTCTGGATGGAGTGTAGTAGGGACTTGTTGGAGCATTTGTCAGGTTTATGCCTCCAAGGTAAATTTCCTCCTAATATATTCTCCTAATATATTACAGTTCACCACGCCCAGTTTGAAAGCACTCCTCCTTGCACGATTGAGTGAAGAGGCCTCCCAGACCCATGCCTTTCCTTCCAACAGCCAGGCTGAAGGAGAAAAGCTGTGTGTGCTTTTGAAATCAGGGTGCTAGAGAACCAGGCTTTTTACTGTGCACCTAAGATTACTGATGGCATCTCTTCAGATTGGCTGCCTTGGTGCCCCACGATGGCAGTTCTTGTTTACTAGGATTGTTGCTTTCACATGGGGAGATGGGATCTTGAATAGGTAGGTAGGTGATGCTTGCTGCTTCCCCGAGCCTGGTCCCCCCAGTGAATACAGAGATGTGATCGGAAGCACTTTCTCGTTCTGTTCCCCCAGGAGACCTCAGGATAGATGCACACTTTGCTATTCTGACCACATCTGTGCTCAGGAATGTGGGGCACTGAGGCATCTTTCCAGGTATTTTAGGAAAACTTTGCTTTTAACTGAAGTGCTCTATTTTATACATTGAGTAGCTTAATCACTTCCCATGCCCCCAGGACCCCAGTCTCTTGTGTTTCTTTTCATATCAACTTACTTCCCTCCAGAATTCTTCCCTCTAATGTTTACTATAGTTAAATTTTCCCTTCAGCCCAGAAAAAACTAATGAGAATGAAAGGGAGAAATGCTGGCTGAATTGCGTGAGTCATGCACGTTCTGGGACTTCTTGTGACTCAGCTTTCAATCTCATTGTTGCAGATCCCTGCTTTTCTCAGCTCTCAGTAGCTCTGTGACTACACCATGATCATTCCACTCTATTAACTAGGACCCTAGATCAGGCTGCTTCTGTGAGGAGAGGACAATGTAACCTAAGCGTCTGCTTCCCCTGTATGTGTGGCTATGGATACAAGGTCTAAAGTACTTGTGTTGAAGAAACCTTACACTGGGTATGACCATGTGCTGTACAGTTGCATCGTGCTCTTGTTTCAAAAGCTTTACTAAATACATGGATAAAAGTTATATAATCAAGTGAATTGGCTAAAGCACCAATCTAACTACTTCTTCAGGAAAATTAACATTGGATTTATAAATTTTTTATTTATATTGATTGCAAATAATTTCTCTGTTGAAAGTGCACTGTAAGTAGTTATTTGCTAAAGAGAATTATGTTCTTGTTGGCCATTAAGAACGTTGCAAGTTAGGCCTTTCTCAATTATATATTAATGACATGTTTACTTAAGGATATTTGTTTTAGGACTATATAAAATAAGAGTACCTGTCTAAAGTCCTCACAGTTACCTGTTGACTTGGAAAGAAAATATTCCTAACTGGTAATTTATCTGATTTTAATTTGCAGGATATGTGAATGTTTTCTTTTTCAGAAATGGAAAAGTTGAACTTTGAGAACAATTAAAATGCTTCACACTTTTTTTCTCTACTTGGGATTGAATCAAAGGGTGTTCTATCATTGGACTACAACCTCAGCCCTTTTCATTTTTTATTTTGAGACAAGATCTTGCTGTACTGCCTAGGCTGGCTTCAAACTTGTGAACCTCTTGCCTCAGTCTCCAGAGTAACTGGGATTATAGGGTTGTGCTACGCACATGGTTGCTTCAGCTATCTTTGGTATGGCCCGTTTCCAGTAAGACAAGCATATCTGTTATTGTGTGTTATAATGTATTAGTTAGGATATTTTAGTAATTATTGGAGACTATCTTCTAGTCTGGACCGGGGCTTTTCAGTGTGGCAGGTTCAGCTGCCACCTTAGGGTTCTAATTGCTCTGTGAGATCTGTAGAGGGTTAGCAGGGACGGGACACTTGCTTTCCTGAAGAGTTTGGTGTAGCTCCTGAACATTCATGCACTACCATCATTTCTGTTACATGCTTCTGATGACCCTTAGGCTGTTCTCTGTGTGCAGTGATAGTGCAGGCCATAACGGTGTGTACTGGGACGTCGGAGCGGCCTACCTTGTGTATATGTGGAAATAGCCGCAGCCAAACTTTCGGTCTCTATTTCAACATTGACTCCATTTACCAGAGTAAGAACATTGTGTAAGGTGCTAAAAATATAGCCCAAGGTTTTGATGTCACCTTTAAGGTGGAAAGTCTCACCTTTCTGCTGGAGAACAAATTTCTGGGTATCTCAAGGTATATTATGCTGAGTTCCAAGTTTTCAGTTGTTAGAGAAGTGAGGGAGGAAGAGATAACTGAAGCGAATTGGACTGGGCTCCACCTCTTAATTCTTTAAACTCTTAGGAAAAGGCAATCAATAGTATAACTTCCAAACTGATGTGAGTTAGTGCTCTGTGGATTTTCAATGGAACACTACATTACAGTACTGTGTTTAAATATTTTGTAAATTGATTATTAAAACTGGACTACTAAGGTACCATAATTCTAAAGACCTCTGTGGCTCTGTCAAGCTCTTTATGTATTCTTTAATGAGCTTGTTTTGAGTAGTCAAGTTGCATGTCCCACAGTGGGCTGCCCTGTGGCTGGGGCTGAGGAAGGGTAAGCTGTGCCTGAATAGAGTATCAGGCAGTGCTTTCTCAGAGCCCTAGGCCTGCAGCTGTGCCCCACAAGGGAAGAGGCTTTCTAGTAACTGGACTCTGTGTGAGTTAGAGGACCTCTGAAGGATGTCAAAGATAGAAACAAAGGTCTTTAGGGTTAAGTCAAGTATGAAATTGGTCTTCAGATTGTTCAGGAAATCAAAGAACATTGTTTTATATGGGCTTGGAGAGCCTGCTCCTGGGGCCCTAGGACTTCTATGGAATTCCTAGGGGGACCATTGACTGCATGGGAACTAGATGGATGGAAGCAGCTTCCAGGCTCCTTCTGTTTGATCCAACTAGATGACTTCTGCTTCAGTGACCTTTGGATATTTCTGGGATATTCACTAGAAGCTAGTTACAGAGCAGTTCAACCAAGGACTGCATTGTCCCTCACTAGTGTTGACCTTTTCTCGTTCACCAATGTTGCTCCTTTTTGAGCTATTTCTTATACATCATCTTTTTTATTCTCCCCTGCTCTCCTTTTTTTTTTTTCAATGAGTCACATTTCTATGCTTAGGGCTTCCAGTTTCTATCAGTGTCAAGAAGTTCACAAGAGACTTGACCCACATCCCCTGTATCCTCACTATTTTGTCTGGATTTAGGGTTTCTCCTGGCTGTCTTCTGAGTACTTAAGAAATAGCAAAATGTAACAAATACAAGCTTTATGAGAAAATTATTTCTAAAGCAGGTCACAGGTGGCCAGTTTCTTTAGGGTCACATGGCAGGACAGCTGACCATGCCATGACCATTGTGAGGGCCTTTGCTGGGGTGCTGGCCTTGGTGGATGCCGCATTGTGGTGGAAGACTTGTTTTCCCTTAGGTGCTGTGCATGTGTCATTAATCTTGAAGTGGCAGGATGCAATGATGCAAGCTTGCCATTGGGAGGAGAGGAATCCCAACTACAGAATCAGACTGGTTAGAACAGGCCGTCCTGGGTCTGCTCCACTGAGTCGTGATCAAACTGTGCTTCTACACTGCTGAGAAGACTTGGGCAGGTGTGTTGAGTTGCCATCACTCCAGAGCAGGAATTCTTTCTAACCCATCAAGTGAGGGGAAGTGTAGGTGACCTGCGAAACTCCTGAAAACCATGAGAGAAGCCTCCGAGGCAGAGTACGGAATGCTGTACTGCTAATGAATCTGGCAGTGTAAGTGTTCCTGGTTAAACAGAGTTGCCCTTTGGAAATAGGCAAAGAGTCTCGAAGGCAGAAATACGAAAAGGGCTGGTTTCCAATGGAAATCTTCTCATCTTGTTAGGAAGGATGAAAGTACTGGAGCATATTGCCAGGGCCACCCAGCTTTGACAATAATAAAGTGTCTTTAACACTGGAATCATTCGCTTTTTGTTTTGCAGAGAATGTTGCTGGTCTGTTGATGCAGATAATGAGACTGATTTCAAAGGGCAGGCACAGGATAGGGAGGAAAAAGGAGCTCAACACCAGCTTTAGGCATTTAGCCCGGTTGTGCAAAAAAAAAAAGAAAAAAAGAAAAAGAAAAAAAAAAGATGGAAGGCATTTAGGCATTAGTTCTCTACAGCTTCCTGGCCTACAGAGGGGCTTTTACTCTGCAGATAAGTGGTTGAAATAAACAGGCTGCAATGTTTAGGACATATTCCAAAGAGAGCTATTCATGGATGAAGAGCAAAGCTCGACATTTCTCCTGAAACAAAACCAGATTTTAATTCGGCCATATTCTCAAACCAGAAATGAATGTGTTATTGCCCATATCTTGGTTTTCTAGAGTCATGTTTTGCTGTTCATACATCACTTAAAGAATTGAAGAGTTAACAAGAGTTGCAGAAATCTGAAGTTTCTATGAACACTGCTGAACAACTGTAACTTTCTCAGGTTGTACCTGCTGTGGGAGGATAGTTGTGTGCATTACTCGGAGAGTGAATGTGATAATACCATATGATCTAAACTCTGCTGGAAATTTGCTGTTATGATCACTGTCTTTTGTATCTTCCAGTGTGGAGAAAGAATCTGGAAATCATAAATAAGTCTGAAGCCAGCTGCCTTTGCTGGGGATTTATGACAGTCCCATACTCAGGCCTCTCCTTAGGATGAAGTTCTTCAAATATTATAGACCCTCAGAATTACTGAAAGGGCTGGTTAGCACAGGCTTCTGGTAAACCCTCAGGCTATGCAATGTGGCAACTTGGAGCAAAGCCCCTGAATGTGCTCAGCTAGCTTGATCTTTGGTGATGTCCACACTGCCAGCCCAAGGTCTTGTGAAGAGAAACAAAACCTGAACAATCGGTTAGAAAGTGAAGGTGGAACCCAAGTAGGTGTGTGTGTGTGTGTGTGTGTGTGTGTGTGTGTGTGTGTGTTTCAAAGCCTCTACTTGCACTTTCAGAACTAAAGATTGTTCAGGTTGACAGGACGGGCTTTTATAAGTGTCAACTTCTATGATTTTATGAGGGAAAAAAAGTTTACATAAGACTTAAATCATTTACATTTTTATTATTTATGTTAACCCAGATTCATACCATCTGTTCCATTATTAAAATACCTTAGCCACACAAATCTAGGTTTTCAAGAGCATGAAGGGGTTTGCTAACTTAGGTATAGGCATTTTAGAATCATCACAATGTTTCCTCAAAAAAATAAAACAGCTTGGAGGAAAGAGCACCTATGCACTCCTTTGTTCCCCCCAACCAAAAGGTTACAATGGTATTCAGAATTGTTCTGCGTGAATTCTGCAACTGAGTATTTTAATTCAATGTTTAAGTTAAATGTGCTTGTCTTTCTATGTGGCTGCTAATTTCTGTCTATATTGTCTCTAAGAGATAAAGATAGTATTTTATATTCTTAATCAAGTGAGCAGTACAAATGAGAAATAAAGACCTGTATATACTGTATTTCAATTTTGTCAGAGTGATTGCCTAAATGCTGCTGTATAAAATATAGCCAGACCTGGGTCTTCGGGCCCTTGCTGCTGCCGAAGCCTTTCCCAAAGGAGTTTACTTGATCACATCTTGTGTAGCTCCAGCATGAATGAAAGCAAGCTTATGAAACCAAAAGCTCAAAAATAAGTTTATATTAATTCATTTAATGCCAAAGGTAGTCATTCTGAGTCACCCTGCCTGTGTTCTGCATGAAATCTGGCAAAGCTTTTTGATTTGTACCAATTTTTCTTCAGTGGAAAATAAAAATCATTCTTCAAAATGTTCTAATTGAAGTGTGTACTTTGTTTTCTCAGAAGAATTCAAATCACATTGTTTTATAAGACACTTCTCCAATCAGAGAAACACAATACAAAATTGTTGCATTAACTTCACGATCATTGGATTCCATCATGGAAAATAAAATGAATCATATTGGTAAAAAACATGACACCCGTGTTTATGAAACTTTAAACTTTTCTTTATTTTAAAAAACAATATTTTTTTGTAGAAAAAAAAGAAGTTGCTACACAACTTTTAAAGAAAAAAATAAACATTCATCCAAAATTCGTTCCTGAGAAATCATTAGCATGCTTTGCCTATCTTCTTAGTCACATCTCCACTGGGCAGGACGGGAAGTAGAGACAGGAAGGACAAATGGGGGCAGGAGGAGGGCTTCTGTAACAGTAGGGTCACACTACCATGCTTATTATTTAGAAGTATTAGCTTTGACTTCACACCATCTTGGCAAAAAGCAAAGTGAGAACGGATAAACTGTGAGACTTTAGATAGTTAATAACCTTACTTTTAAAAGAAAGTATGAAGAACTGAATTTTAACTGTGGACACACTTTAGTGTTA
>NDGN011457476.1:0-11281 GCA_002564285.1 Tympanoctomys barrerae | reverse complement strand
AAAGAGTTCATCATAAAAGTGTCTCCCAATTCTAACTAAAAAGCCTCAAGAGAGTTTTCCAAATGTCTCATATTATGTTTCTCAATTTCTTAAACTTTTATACGGCACTTCATCTTGAAAAATCAATAACTATTTTTTTTATCATTTTCTACCTGTACACTTCTGGTGCAGAAAGGCAGGGGAACTCGTCTACAATTTTGCAGTGGCTAAAGATCTGAGTCGTAAATGGAGCAGGGGAAGATGCATTTCACCTTAGAAGGTGGGTTTGTTTATAGGCCCCAATTGTAGCACATGAAATAAGGAAAATATGTCTGTAACTGCTGAGAAAATAGCTCTATATTTCTTTTTGCCAAATACATATAAACTCAATTCAGAGAACAAATTCTTGATTGAAACTGCAGAAATTTCTAAAGTTTGTCAGCCCATGATAAAAATCAATCCTGTCAGGAACAAAGAAAAGTATTAATTGTATTTATTTGGGGATAATTAGGATTATGATCTCAGAAAATAGATTCAAGCCATGTTTAAAATGTGTTCTGAACTTTTATAAGATGTTCACTGTACTTGTAGCTTTATACCTCAAGAGCATTTATAATTAAGCGCTTTGTTATTCTGGAATTGTGATAAGCTTTGGCAGAAGTTAAGCTGTCTTATAAGAAAGAGATTGAGTGGGGCGTTGGTGTTTGGGTAGTGTGGAAAAAGTGGTCCATTTACAGAAAAGGTCAATGGAAATTAATTGTGCTTCAAAGGATAATTTGCAGAGTTGGGCCACATCTGCAGCCAGGCTCTGAAGCTCAGCCGCAGAAGTATCTCACATTTGATAATAATGACCTCCCAACTCTAGTTTAAGTTCCCAGAAACAATGCCAGTCCATTTTGCTTTTTCCCTTTACATTCATTTTTGAATAATTCTTTCCACTGACATTCACTGGTGATCAGTTCAAGAATGAGAGATCCCACATCACTGAGATGGACTTGTTAAGGAAGTTGTTACCCTCCCTGGGGGTGTATTTGGAAACTGCAAAAGTAGAGCAGATTGGGGTTTAGGTCACATTTGAGCAACAAGGTTACAAATGAAAAACCAGAGTCTCAGGCAGGACAAATATCAATCAAAATGTCTGAAGTTAGAAAAATATCCAGTGGGCTGGGCATGGTGTATTGTTTCAAAGTATTGAATTGCTTCCCTAGTACTGAAACATTGGATATACTGAAAAAAAGCAATTAAAACAAGGGAAACATAGAATATACAATGATAACTACCAAAGAATCATTTGAAATCCTGGCTCCAGCACTGTCCCTACTCGTGAAGATTATCATTTAAATATTACCTTTGAGTCTGAGAGTTCAAGGTCTTTTTTTGAGAGAGGTCTAGCAGAGGTTTTATGGCAGAGAGGGAGACACCATTATTGACTACAGTTAGGGCCTGATAAAATTCAGATCCTATCAGGTCACTCCTGAGGTATTTACAGAACGAGAAGCTGCCTCTTTGTTTCCTCAGAGTGAAAATTTCCATCCATCACCTCAAATATTTAAGTCAGTGTGTTTAAGTTGAAATAAGGTCATAATAACTCATAACTCTTTTCCATTAGTTCATTCAGTTTCAAATTTATTCTGATATTAGTTAATGATATCATGAATTCAAGAGTTTCTTTATCAAAGTTTTGAAGAATTTTTATGTAGTCCAATGTGGTTGGAAATCTGTATCAGAGCTCTTTTCATCTTTTCTATGAATTTACTTGAAGAATAACCTTTGGGATTAATAAAAAGCTTCCAGGATGGCATCACCATGAAGTATTTTGGGGCCAAGACTTAAATTAGTTGTGATTAAATATTTAATGATTGTATAATTGATAAGCAATGATAAGAAATTTTGTATTTCTTTGGTATACAATAATTGAACATGAGAAATATGATTAATAACTTATATCAAGAAAGAAAAGATCTAAAAATCTCATATAATTTATGAACACATTATTTAATAATGTATTCATACAAATAAGTCTAAAATACTCTTTAAAAATAAAATTAGGATCCTTTTTGAAATCTCAAAGTTAGATCTTGACAAAAATATTTAACTTTAGTAACTGATTGCAAAAAGGCTGTTAAGTACAATAAAGGTTTGAAACAGTTTAATAGGATTATTATAGAATAAAATTGAGGTGATAAAAATTTTTATTTAAGGCACAAAAACTACAAAAATGATAGAAGTAGAGATTTTGGATAGTGATTTGATCACGGGGTATTATGACCATCAGATATCTATTCACTGATCAATTCATATCTAAGTGTACTGTTAGAAGGTAGAGCCTACTCAAGAGAAGTGTGTCACTGCAAGAGTGCTTTTGAGGAGTTATCTATTTCTGTTTTCCTTTTTCTCTTCACATCCTGAGTGCCATGAGATGATCAGCTTTTCTCTGCTATGTACTTTTGTCATGTTGCTCCTGCCTTGAAGTCAGATAAACATGGGCTAAAGCCCTGAAAAGTGTGAGCCATTTAAATCTTTCTCCCTTTAAGTTCTATGTGCTACATATTTTATTGCCGCAGTGGGAAAGCCGATTAATACACAGAACTGGTACCAAGAGTAGTATCATTGCTGTGAATGTGCATGACTATGAGATTAGGAGTCTTTGGGACTAGTTCAGAGAAGTCTGAGGACACAGACTAGAGAAGTCTTAGAATGACACTACGAGCTCTTCGTAGTTGTAGTCAGAGCTCAGAAGATCCAAACATAGATAGAAATGCAGGTAGTAAAAGAATTTTAGTTGGAAACAAGACCCCATTTGTAGTTGAACTAGATGTTGTTTGTCTTACATTGTGGGAGAAAATTTATTTATATTTTGTATGTGTCCTGAAACTTTAGAGGAAATTGAGCATAAGGGTGATGGAGTAACTAATCTGGTGAAGGAAGTTTCAAGACAACTGAATAGTTAGAGGATAGGAGTACTGCTAGCTGCTTTGAGCCAGATTTACAGTAAGAATTAGAAGCAAAAACAGGACAGAAAAAAAAAACCCTTGAATTTTAGCCCAATAAAACCATATGTAAAATTTAGGGAAATGTTGGTATGATTTCTGAGGATGTTAATCCCTTATAAAGAAACTGCAAGACTTTGTAGAGCACTGGCTTATTGTTACACAGTCTGGTTGCAGCTGAGTTCACATGCAACATGAACTTCCAGCTGATGCCAAAAGAAGGAGCAAGGATTATATCTGTATTGCCATATTGCCAACTGGACAGAAGAAGAAGACAGAAATTTGAAAGGTGTCCATAGTAAACACAAAATTACTTACGAGTACAATATGAATTTTTTTTGTAAAGAAACTAAATTGTATTCAGACAATAGGAAAGATGTCTAGAGAGCATCTCAGAAAATGGTGAGACCTCACCCATCTCAGACTCAAGCATATAAAAGGATAAAACTTCTTTGAAAGATTTTGCTTTGTGAAGAGAAAACAGGGTGTCCTGATCATTCAGGGTTTCCAAGGGAAGTATTTTGAACTTCTATATACTCAGAAACTTCTGCAGCCATGGCCCAAGGGAGCCAGGCCATTGCTCAAGTTGGTAGCAGATCTCAGCATTATCCATGCAGTTCTGGCTTTTCAAGGGTGGTGTGGTCATGACAGCTTCTACAAAGAATTTAAATGAAGGCCTGGGAGGCCCAGAAAGGAGTACTAGGAAGGGCAATGCTTGAAACTATGAGAGTGAAGTGAAAAGTTAAATGGAGCCCGTGGGGTTGCCAAGGTAATTGATTGTCTACTGAAGAAGGCCCTAGACAGTGAGGGCTGAGGACACTGGCATACACCAGGAGTCTTAACTACTGATTCTTAATTACTGCCTGAACTGTTCATGGGTAATTTTTTCAGGCATTAAACAAACCTAACTATCATCTAAACTTGTTTCCTTGTTAACTATTTTCTTAGCAAGTGGATATTAGGAAGTTTTTAATGTAAAGACAATAAAAAGTTGAATATGTTAGTAGCTTAGCAATCTGAAAATGCAGCAGTCTATTTGAAAATTGAAACAACAATGCAAACTAGTCATATTTACTTAGGAGCTTTTTCTAAGTCATGCATATTTTTGAATACTTTTGCATTAATGTCATTTAATTTTTGACTATATTTTTAAGATTGCTTGGTATCATGTAAACACTATATAACCACACACATGGACAGAAGAACAAATGTAGGCATATCATATAAACATATAAAATGTAGAAATTAAGAATTTTACAGTTTTCTTGTAAATTTTTCATTTGCTAGCGTTCAAAAAATTTTACCTCCTGCTTTACAGGACAATCTTCAGATGACCTCCATTGATTTAAGCAATACCAACAATAGAAAAAGCTTCCTTTTTCCTGACAGCCTCTCTAGCATTTGTTATTAATTGATTTCTTTATGGTAGTCATTATTTCTGGGATGAGATGTGATCTCAATGTTGTTTTAATTTATATTTCTCAAATGGCCAGTGCTGTGGAACATTTCTTCAGGTACTTATTTGCCACTTGTATTTCTTCCTCTGAGAAGTATATTCACCTCTAATACCCATTTTTGAACTAGGTCTTTAAATTTTGGGGGCCTGATTTTTATTAGTTCTTCATATATTCTACAGTGATTGTTGTTAAGATGCTTTACTGATTTGTGGGTTATCTTCTCAGTCTGTTGGTGATTACTTTTTACATGCAGAAACTTCTCAATAAGATGAAATCCCAAGTTGTTGATTCTTGGAGAATTTCTTGTGAAGCTTGGTTTTTGTTCCTAAACTCTACTTATCCCTATGTCTTCAAAATTTCCATGTTTTTTTTTGTTTTTTTTTGTTTTGTTTTGTTTTTTTGTATTTTAGGGAAAGGTCTACAGGATGTTCAGGGTCCCACTACTAGATCGGACTCATAGTGATCTGCCTGTTCACAGCCTCCTAAGTACTGGGATTACAGGCTCATGCCACCATGCCCAGTCTCGGTTGCCATCTCAGTGCACCCCAGGGATGGGGCTGGCACAGCAGGCCCAGGGAGTGAAACCCTGGCCCCTGAGCCTGCTTGCAGGTGCTTTAATCCGATGAGCTATTTGGCCAGCCCTCCATGTATTTCTCTTCCAGAAGATTTAGTGTTTCTGTTTTAATGTTTAGATCTTTAATCCATTTTGACTTAGCTTTAGTGTATGGTGATAGACCTGGGTCTAGTTTTAGTTTTCAGAATGTGGAGAGTCAGTTATTCCAGCACCATTTGTTAGAGAGGCCATCTTTTTTCCACTGAACATGTTTGATCCCTTTGTCAAAGATAAGATGAGTGAGTGTGTTTGTAGATATATATATATATATATATATATATATATATATATATTTTTATTTTATTATTTATTTATTTTTGGTACCAGGCAGTGAACTTAGGGCCTTGCATTTACCAGGCAGGTACTTATTCTACTGGGCTATCTCCCTGGCCCTGCAATTTCATATTCTAATCTGTTCCATTGATACTTGGGTCTGTTTTTTTTTTTTTTTTTTGGTGATGACCATACTTATTTTATCACAGTAGCTTTGTAGTACAATTTCAAGCTGGGATTATAATGCTTCCTGCTTTGTCTTTGTAACTCAGGATTGCCTTTGCTATTCTAGGTTTTTTCTGGTTTCAAATAAATTTTAGGAATGTTTTCTCTAGCTCTTTGAAGTATGTTGATGATATTTTGATAGGGATTGCATTAAATATATATAACAATTTTTGGAGTATGGCCATTTTCACAATGTTGCTTCTTCCTATCTTGGAACAAAAAATATTTTTCCATTTTCTGAAATTCTACTCTATTTTTTAAGAGTATTGTAACTTTCATTGTATAGATCTCTTAGTTCCTTTGCTAGATTAACTCCTAAATTTGATTGTTTTGGATGGTATTTTTAAAGAGTATTGTTTCTCTAATTTCTCTCTTAGTGAGTTTGTTATCTATGTAGAGGAATGCTATTGATTTGTGGGTGTTGACTTTGCATGCTGCTGTGCTACTGAATTTGTTTATTAATTCTAGGAGCTTCTTGGTGGAGATTTTTGGGTCTTCCAAGTAGAGTATCATGTCATCTGTGAATAATAATAGTTTAATTTATTTACCTATTCTTATTACTTTTATTTCCCCTCTCTTTTCTATTAGTTCTAGCTAGTGATTCCAGAACTATATTGAGTAGGAGTTGTGATAGAAGATATCCTTATTTTGTACTGATTTGAGAGTAAAAACTTTCAGGCTTTTCTCCATCTGGAATTATATTGGATGCTGGTTTGTCATAGACGGCTTTAGATCATCTGTTCAAATTTTCTGTAGGGCTTTGATCATGACTGAGTGTTAGACTTTGTTAAAATCTTTTTCTGTGCCTATTGACATGATAATGTATTTTTTCATTTTGGCTCTAGTGTATTACATATATAGGTTTGTGTAGGTTGAATTGCTGAGATGAATCCTACCTGGTCATGGTGTATAATCTTCTTGATGATTTGCTGTATTCTATTTCCTAGTAATTTATTGAGGATTTTTAAATCTATGTTAATGAGAGAGATAGGTCTGTAATTCTCTTCTTTGGTTGCATCTTTCTCTGGTTTTGGCATCATTATAATACTTGCCTCCATGAATGATTTTTGGAGTCTTGCTTTCTTTTTAATTTCATTGAAGAATTTGAGGAGTATTTGGACTAAATATTCTCTAAATTTCTTGTGGAATTCAGCTGTGATTCCATCAGGACCTATACTTTTCTTTGTTGGTAAGTTTTTATAACATTTTCAATTTCATTGGCTGATATTACGTTATTCAGATCACCTAATAGGTAATTTCTATCTATCCAGGTACCTGTGCATTTCTTCTGTGTCTTTGATTCTGTGAGAGTAAAGATTTTCAAAATAGCTATTGATGATCTTTTGAATTTCTACAGGAGCACTAGTAATTTTGCCCTTCTCATTCCTTACTGCATGGATTTTAGCATTTTCTTTCCTCTTTTTGAGGAGTTTGGCTAGGGGTTTATCAATTTTATTTAATTTTTTAAAGAGCCAGCTTTTTGATTGTTTGTCTCAATTCCATTAATTTTTGCTCTTTTTTTCTTGTGTTTAGGCTTTGGAGTTGATTTTCTCTTCTCTTTATAGAAGGTGCATCATTAGGCTATTTGTTTGTTCTTGTTCTGTTTCCTAATGTGCAAGTTCACCACTATAAATTTTCCTTTGAGGACTGCTTTTGTTGCAGCCCACAAATTCCAGTAAGTTATGTTTGAATTTTCACTGGAGTGTAGATATTGTTTAATTTTTTGTTTAAGTGCATCTGTAACCCACTGCTTACTGAAGAGGGTGTTATTTAATTTCCACGTGTTTATGGGGTTTTTGTGGTTTCTTCTGTCATTAATTTCCAGTTTCATTTCACTGTGGTCAGATCATATGCATGAGATAACATCTATTTTCTTGCATTTAATCAAGCATGATCTATGAACTACTATGTGTTCTATTTTAGAGAATGTCCCATGTGTAGCTGAAAAGACTTGTATTCAGACGTTGCTGGGTGGGACACTCTGTATATGTCCAGTAAGTATATTTGTTCAAAGTTTGGTTTGGTTCTGCTACCTCTTTGCTAATGTTTTGTTTACTTGACCTATCTTTTTGAGACAATGGGTTGTTACGGTCCCCTGTTAAGAATGTGTTATTTGTTATTATTTTCTTTCATATCCTTTAAGATTTGTCATATATATTTCAGAGTTCCCATACTTGGTGCATTCATATTCATGACTGTTATCTCTTCCTTTGAATTTTCCCCTAATCAGTACATAGTGGCCTTCTTTATCTCCTTTGATCATTCTTGGTTTGAAGTTCAGATCGTCTGTGAACGGATAGCTACCTGGCTTTCTTCTGAGCTTCTAGAGCATGTACTATTGTTTTCTATTCTTTGACTTTCAGTTTATGAATTTATTTATGGGTTAAATGTGTTTCTTGTATACAGCACATTGTTGGATTTTGTTTCTGAAATCACTCTGCCAATCTATTTTTTAAATTTGTGAATTAAGTCCATTTTCATTGTTGGTTATAATTGATATGTATGCTTATGTTTGTCCTATTATTTTCTTATTGTTGGTTTCCTACTTTTCTCCTCTGTTTAATTGTTTGCCTTATTTGATAGACTCTTATTGTCATCCTTGGAATTATAGTCATTTTGATCTCTTATTTTATAGAGAAAAAACTAAAACTCCATGGTAAGTCATAAATGGGAATATATCAGATGTATTGATATTCCATGTATCTGATATAATACCTAGCCTGCAGCAGGTTCTTAATTAACATGTGTTGAATGAATAAACTTGGTTCTTTAAATATTAGTGCTACTGCACATTGTAGCTGTTTGAAAAATATGAAATAAAAGACATTCATTGCTAGTACTATCATGTTTTCTTTTCTGTTCTCATTGTCCAATATCCTTGAACTTGTCCTGTTTAGACTCTGACTTCTCAGATACAGAAGTGCATAATGTCATACTGTTCTCAGAAATATAGTAGTAGAGAGGTTCCCTTCACACTCACAGAAAATACATTTTAACTAGAAAATTATAAGCGTAGAACTTTTCTGCATGATCTTGTAATACTGACTCATGACGCTATGAATTTAAGTACATAGAAATGTATATTATGAAGACTAAATGTTAGTATATACAAATTTTAAGAATTGTTAGAGGTTGGGAGATATTAAAATGGGTTGAAGACTATGACAAAATAATATAACCATATCATATGCATTTGAAATAACCTCCCTAAAGGTGTGGAGACAATAGTTGCTGACCTAAATAATATTTGGAATGATTAGTATCTGTAAGAATTAAGGCAAAATACTGCACAAAAGTACCATATTCTAGTTGACAAAGTTTCATCCTCTAGGGTTACAGCTCAACAATTCTGAAGCCACTATATGCATACACTGTCATAAATAAATGAATGAATGGTGGCTGGTAGGAGCCAGGTTTCTCACTGTTTGTAGAACGTTAGGAGAAGCTGAATGACTTCAGTGGTGGTGGGTTTAAATTGATGCCAATATTAACATAGGAACAGGTGGCCTATAGGAAAAGATTCAGATATGTATATATATCCTTTAATTTTTAAAAAAAATATTTATTTATTTATTTATTTATTTATTTATTTGGTACAGGGTCTCGCTGTGCAGCTCAGACTCACAGTGATCCTTCTGTCTCAGCCTCCCCAATGCAGGGATTACAGACGTGTGCCACCATGCCATTTTGGTGGCCTGCAGGGCATGTGGTACCAGAGATCAAAACTAGGTCCTTGTGCTTGCCAAGCAGGTGCTTAGTGTGCTGAGCTATATCTCCAACCCATATGTATATGCTCTTGTTCTGTCTGGTGAGAGGGCTATACGCAAGGACGTTCCGTTAGAACACAGAATACTTTCTACCCTGATATTGGATATATATATATATATATATATATATATATATATAGTTTGTGTTTAGTTTAGATGTCTTTCCAAATTCTCACATGGTCATAGTTGGGACTTTTTCAGAGATGACTGAATCTAGAGCATGTGATTCATTCATGGTTTAATGCTAGGATTAAGGGTGCTAGGATTAAGGGTATGAGTGTTATCTGCCCTTAGGGTGGGTATCCTGGACACAATAATTGACATAAAGATGCTTTCTGTTGTTTCTTGTCCTTGGTTGGTTACTTGCTGCTTTGGCTCTTTTCTCTTTGCAATTAACTGTTTCTTGTCTGTGATGTCCTTTCTAGGCCACCCTGCCTGGGAGCCACCCAACCACAAACTAAAACTTTTGTAAGCTGAGAGATAAAGAAACTTTCAAGTTCTAACTTTGGATGCTGGTATTTTGTCTCAGCAATGAAAAGTGTAAATAAGATATATATATATATATATATATATATATACATATATATATATATGTAATTTTTTTTTTTTTACTTAGGTACTGTGGATTGAACCAGATTTTAAGTCATTTTTATTTTCTACCTTGAGGCAGTGACTAAGTCACTAAGTTGCTCAGGTTGCACTTAAATTTGGAGTACTCCTGCCTCTGCCTTCCAGTGTTTCTCAGTTACTTTTCTCTTGTTGGTGGGACAAAATACCTGACACCCAAAATTAAGAGAGTGAAGGTTTATTTAGCTCACAGTTAGTGGAGGTTTCAGTACATACTCAGCTGGCTCTAAGGCAGAGGGGCACATGGAACAGAGCAGCACTTCCTAGTGGTGGAATACAGCAAAACACCAAGAACAAAAGGGAGGAGTAGCAGCAACAACAGCCAGAGAGAGCGTGTCTGTCTTCCTTAGGTCGTATTCAGGCTCTCTGCTCCAGGCTGGGTGTAGCACTCACACCATAATCCCAGTGGATCATGGGTTAATCACAAGTTCTAGAAGTCTACCCCATGACTTACATGAGACTTTGTGGGGACAACTAGACACAAAGCATAACACAGTTTATTGAAATTTTACAGGTGTGCAACACCGCCCCTGGTCTCATATTGCTTTTATTTTTTTTTAATATTCTCCATTAAACAGAACCAGCATCAAGGATGATGTGGGGAAAAAATCACTGATTTTTTGTAACTAAGGCAGAAAATATACAAGGTAGACTTAGAGTATTTTGCAATGCCAGAAGATTATGATGTGTGAAAGTTCTATTACCTCTTCCGCACGTGCATGCGTGCACACACACACACACACATACACACACACTATGGGATTATGTGAAAAGTGACAGAAAAACCAGCTGAACATGCTGCTAATGTCCGATGCTGGAATCATTTCCACACAAATAAGTAAATAAATATTAAATTATAGCTCAAAGTGTAAAATACATGTCCTTTAGGCCACACTGATATGAATAAATCCTTGACTAAATACATGGAAAGGACACAAATCTCCTAGATAAAAGCATTTTAAGCAGTTCATTTAGGTACTCTACTCCCACATAGAACAGAAGTTTACATGTTTTAAGTGTGGGCTGTGCATAGTCCCTTCCTTCCAAAAAAGTATAATATGAAAAGGAAGAGAAAAGAAGACTTCAAAGTAAGAAACGACTACACTACATTGGTTAGTTTAATAAGGTCAACATCAACAGTAATAACTCAAGTTTATGGAATGTTTCCTTGATAAAATATGACAGGAATAGACCTTAACCACTGCAGTCTTCCTCTCCAAAACAATTCAACTCTAATCATGGGGTTAGATTAAACATTTCAGGCATTGTTTGACCAATTTGCAATGGCCGTGACTCATCCACATGGCTGACACTGACAAAGGATCTACAAATTGTGGTACAGGGTTTCAG
>NDGN011457470.1:0-15420 GCA_002564285.1 Tympanoctomys barrerae | reverse complement strand
AAAAAATTAACAAAGTTTAACAAATTTCAATGATAGAAACATTCAATGTACTGGATCATGGATATTATTTTGATGCAATAAAGGCCATATATGGAAAGCCCACAGATAAAGTCAAACTGAGTTGTCACTGATTTTCAGGAGATTGCAAATAAAAATTGCACTCATACCCATGTGAATGGCCACTGTAAAATAAAAATTAAACAATATTGTGAGTGTCACTGATGATTTGGAGAAATTGGAAATTGTATGCATTGATGATGGGAACACAAAATGTTGGAACAGATATTAAAATAGTATGACAGTTTCTCCAAATGCTAAACATGTGGGTACTATACGACCTGTAAACCACTGGACATATATCCAAAGTCACTGCACATGGGGTCTCAGGTAAGTTTTGGCTTCCATGCTACTTGCATTGTTCATGGAAATTAAGAGGTGGAAGTGAGATGGAGAAGCAGCACCGGACTCTTCCCTCGCCCTGTCCTGTGAGTTTGTCTCAGCCTCTTTCTTACCTCCCTTCACTCTCTCTGCTCCTCTCTGAGAACGACCTGTGACCACTTAACTTGGTGCCCTCCTGATCATTCAGCAGCCACTCTTCCATTTCACTACAACAGAAGGTATAACTTGGCTGTTGCCATGATGGCCTCTCATCTTCCGGTCACTCCAAAGGATGCTCCAACCTTTGTGAAGAGGGGAGCCTCATTCTGAAGAGGCTAATACAAGGGAGGTCCCACCATTAACATGCTCATCCTCCCCAAACTCAAGTATGCTAATGAATTCAGCCAGCCCTTGTGAAGACTTCCAGATCTTACCCTACAATTTTGCATGGAGACACAACTGTAAACAGACTGCTAATGTCTTCCTGCCCTGTCCTTGACTCACTGCCACCATCATTGTGGTTGTACTGAAGCCTCATCCACTTGAGGCAATCACAGTCCTGCAATTGGACCAATCAGCAGGCCATCATACATCTACATTTGGACAGATAACAGGTCTGCAGAAGCAGTATAAGTGGTATGTTCTTCAAATTTCTCAGGTTAGTCTGGGAGGGATCCTTCTGGTAAATGAGCGCCATGTGCTGCTTACCAAGTGTGGTTAAAATAGTCTGCTCCACAGATCTTGTAAATCATCCAATGCTTTATTGCTAGGTTAGTGGCAGCTGGAGGTCCTGTGAATCTACTCAGAGTTTTTACTCTAAATCAGTGCAACAGTCACTTAAAAATAGCAGAAAAAGGAGGAGCAGTAGGAAGAAGAGGAGGAGGAGGATGAAAGGAGGAGAAAGAAAAGGAGGAGAAGGAGGAGGAGGAGAAAGAAGATGATGAGGAGGAAGAGAAGGAAGAAGGAGAAGCAGAAGAATGAGGGGGGCTCTTAACCCCAAGAACTCCAGTGTTGAGCAACCAATGAATATCAGCCATAGACACCAGTGCCCATCAGAGAAACTCGATTGTGCCCAGCACAAGCCTGGTTTTAAGGGTGACAGAACCAGTGATGGAAACCAGAAGACAATGTGTCAAACTGGTGTTGCCCAGTGGCATCAGAACATGCATGGTTGATTCTGCTTTCTACCTGATTGAAGCAAAAGAACCCCAAACTGATTGGAGACATGAACAACCCAAGTGATCATCTGTAAAAGGCTGAATAATAAAAATGCATTAAAAAATGCTAAGGTGATGAATTCAATGTTGTGTGGTAATTTTTCACATTACAAATGAGTGAATGAATAAATACATATATAAATTTTAAAAACATATTCTCAAATGTATTTTTTAAGTGCACAAATTACAGGCTATGGGTTTTAGACTACAAAACCCATAGCCTGTAATTTATGTATATAAATATATATATATAAATTTAAATTTATGTAATTTAAATATATATATATATTTTTTTTTTCAGAACCGGGGATTGAACTCAGGCCCTTGTGCTTGACAGGCAAGCGCTTATTCCACTGAGCCATTTCTCCAGTCCCTGTACTATAATTTTGAATACTGGATTGTACTGCTGCTAAAATCAAAGTGTTATTATTATTTTTATATATTTAATACACGGTCTTTAAAGTCTCATTACACAGATCAGATTTGTAGTGATCCTCCTATCTTCAGCCTCCCAAGTACTGGGATTACCAACGCACACCACCATGCCCAGTCTCTGTCACGGTCTCAGCGCACCCTAGGAGTGGGGCCAACACAGCTCGTGTTGCCAGGGAATGAACTCCAGTTCCTGCACTCTGCCTAAGCAGGTGCTTTAGTCTGCTGAGCTATCTGGCCAGCTCTTAGATCAAATTATTAAATGTCTGAAAATACATAATTGTATCTCGCTAATGTCTCACTACATTTATCAAGGATATGGTCTTCACTTTACTCCTCATTGTGCTTTCCTTCTTCCATTTTGTCTGCTGTTAACATCTGCAATAACTATTTGTCCACATATCTTTTTAATTTTCATGCACTGAAGTTATGCATTATTTCATTTTATAGGTAAGGAACATATGGTATTTTTTAGAAATAAAGTTGCTCTGTTTTTTGAATTATAATTTAATTTATTTGCATTATAATCATTGTTACATTCAGAGTTTTTATATTACCAAACATTCTTATAATTGTTTTTATATTTTCTGTTTTAATTTCACTCTTACACATTTTCTCTCATTTTATATATCATACATGTTATGGTGTAGACACACACACACAATTATCAATAGCAAATACAAGATATATGATACCGTTTATGCTATCATTATGTTTTTTGCTGTCTCCTTGTAAATCATGAGGGCATATAATTAGTACATCCATATTGCCTTTCATCTTAGCCTAGAGATTTTCTTTAGACATTGCATTGAGTCAGTTTCAAAAACAAAGTTGCAAAATGTGCTTTTGTGTTTTGACTTGTTCTTCACACAATATCAGCCATTACGAGAACCATGTAGACTAATCAAATACAAATGAAAATGTCTTTCTTTCTAGCCTTTCAAAATTGTGAGATTTTAAAAGTAAAAGTGAATGTCTTACTACACATTGTGTTTATTCTACTTCTAAGTATACCCTTCATATTATCGTATCATTATCTTTTTCAGCATAAAACATTCAATGTACTCAAAGTGTCTAACTTTAAAATACAACATAGCAGTTTGAGTCCCTCCTTCCCCTTCTGACAAAATGTTCTTTGACAAAGTCAATGAAGAAAAATTTGTGTACTTTTGTCGCCTTGTTCTCTGTATTCTGCATTTATTATGTATAACTCTTGCTTGACTTCGGAATTTTATTATATATGTATCTGTGAGGATATACATTCTTATATATTTCCTTCTGAGTACAGTGATTAGGCTTCTCTCAGTTATGATCCTTTGATTGACTGATTGATTGATTTGCAGTAGTTGTGCTAGATGAGGAGCGAAGTGCACAGGGCATCAAGCCAAGTGTAAGACACAACCTGTAGTCCCAGCACTCAGGCATGAGGGCTGAGGAAGGACGTTCTCAAGTTCAAGAACAGTCTGTGCAATTTGGTGACTTAGTAGACTCTATCTGAAAGAAGAAAAAATAAGAAAATAAGAACTGGGGATGTAGCTCATGAAAAGAGCATGGATTCTGCCCATGGAAATGAAAGCAAACTGAAAGGAAATGAAAGCAAACTGAAAGCGAGGGCCATTAGTGTAGGGATACATTGTTCTTACTGCAAACGGTTCTACCTGGGGAGACACAGTGGCAGGAATGAGATTGGTAGATGAGAAGACAAAATCTGGGCTAGGTGGTCGGTAGTCTGCCTAATGGGCAAGACTCTCACACCAGCACAAAGAAATGCACCTTTGTTTATACTTTTTGCAAAGTCAATAACATGTGACACAAGGTTGTCTGGTGACTAGTAGCCAACATTAACCAGTCAGGATGTTTATCTCAGGACTGCGGTAGCTTGTGTGCTTTGGATACTGAGGCCTAGTCCCACCTACACACCTTTGACTGATTTTCCAGCTTCTGCGTCTCCCTACAATCAGTTCCTCTCCCTCTCACTTGCTTTCTCAACACTGCCATTGGAAGAGGCAGTGAAGTCATCAGCCTCAGCATACCCAAAATATGCACTTGAAAGACACTTTTAATTTCTGTATAAATTAAAGGTCATCACTAAAGTGTTCTTTTGATATAAGAATACAGGATTTTAATTCTCTAACTGATTGTAATTACAGAGATTTTTCCATTATATTCAGGGATGATGAATGATTCAAAAGGCAGTCTATTGAACTTTATTTTTTTAAAATCCATTTTTAAATTAGAAAACTCTGAGACAGTCATTTTGAGTAACAAAGCAAAGATTGTTTTATAGTCTCGGCCTCCTCTTTTAATTAACACTATTTTTAAAACAATAATTGGGAATAAAGCGTTCTATTTAATGAAATAGTATAACATTAACACTTGTTGTTTATGCTTCTGAAAGTAGTGCTATTTTGTACAAAATTATAGTTACAATTTTGCATTTAGATTATACATAATTTATATTTCCATGACAGTGAAGTTTGATTTACAAGTTTTTGTACTTAAATCACAGGCAGTTGAAATCAAAATAAAATTTGTTTTTTGAAGTAAACTTTAAATCCTACTTCCCTAAACCCTAAAAATAAAAAAATACATTTCTGTGAATTAATTTTGTGGCATTCTATAAATTGTCTTCCTGTTATACCACTTAAACCACTGATTTATTTCCCCTATGAGTTCTCCCTGGTAACGACAGTATTTGCTACAATAACTATCAGTTAGTGGTTACTAGAGGAACAAATTTAGTACAACATGTACAAATACATAAGAATTTACAAGATTGGCTTACAGTGGCTACCCAAAGAGTTGGATATGGAAGGTTGCAAATGGTCTGCTTGTCCCCTGGGGATCTGAAGGGTCCAGCCCAAGGTCTGGAGCTCCCAATAGTTGCCTGTGTGAGTCCATGTGAGAGGACCAAGGGATCTATGACACAAGCCAGGAGAGGATGTCTTTGGTGAGAGTGAAAACCAGAACTGCCCGAAGAAACTGCAGCCACCTTTCTTCTAAATTTCTTTTTGATACCATTCTGGTCATCATCCTTCCTTGAGGTGGGAAGGATCTCCCATACCCAGAAATCTATAGAACCAATGAATTGTATGCTACTTATTCAGCATGACACAACCAATGAATCATCACAAGAAAGAAATATTCAAAAGATTCTTTTCTTTTAACAATGTTCAAAATGTGAAATTTTTGTAATTATTGGTGTCACTCTACCTTATGATCTCCAAAGCCCATCAGCAGACAACAGGAAAAGTTGTGTTAGCTATTATTTAAAATGTGGAATTTGCTAGTTTCCTTCAGAGAAGATGAAAGATTTATCATTGGTTCACTATTCTATTTGGCCCTTCTTTTGGGTTTTAATATCAGGTAGTATTATAAGAATAGGAATGTTTCTTCAAAAATATTTATTACCTTATTAAGGTAAACTGTCTTCCCTGCTGGTGGATTATCTTTTATAGAAAAAAATACAAAATCCTATAAACTTCACGGTTGGAGGCCAGCTACTTTTTAGCTGACAACACTATAACCATTACTTTTATTCTAATTTTAAGGACAGTAGTAGCAGCACTTCAATTAACCAATTAATCAAAATAATATTCAAGTTTCTGCACATCTAGTTCATAAAGGCTCTCCCTACAGCACATTATTTCAAATGAATGTCACCTCCTGCTATGGTGGGTGTTCAGCTGGCCTAGAAAAGCATAGTAGTTAGCTCTTTCTATTGCAATGAAAAAAGTTAACAACACTGACACTTAAGTGACCATAATTAGTCCATTGAGATTAATTTGGGAACTCTGTACCTTTCCTAGTGCCATTGTCGCAGACTTATAGCAACCTCTAAATTGCACTAGTTCATTGTTTCATTTTCCAAATGGTGTTCTATGTTACAATGTCTAGAAGCACATTCTTTTAAAAATGAAGATTTTTGGGTACTGCAGAAAATAGCTTCAGTAGAAGTAAGTCTAGGGGGAGATCATACACCTTCGAGATGCCATGTGTATTCACAGTATTTGTATCAGAAGGACACATTAAACAATCATAAATAAAAATAAAATGCTTCTGATTGATAGGGTAAAGCATTTAAAAGAACAAAAGTAAAAGTTCAAATATAAACTTTCCATAAATTCATAGAGCATAAAGAATAACAAGGCAAGTTCATCTCTATTCAAACCATTTCCTGCTAAGGTTTCTTATACTTTATGAGAAAACAACTTATAATGAAAGGCTATAAAAGTATGCTTCAGGTCTTGCATTATATTACAACAATTCACCTCAAAATTTATTTAGTGCATCTGTATGGTCATATAAATAAATATGAGTGTGAATGTTTTTATTAGGGCCTAACTTGCAATAGTTGTTTTTTAAAATGCAATGAACATAGAACACTTTTCATTATAAGCTGGGGTGTTAACAGTAAATTGTCATCAAGTGCCTTCAAAAATTCATAGCAAATACTTGCATTAGAAAAGACAGCAGAAAAACAGATGAATTATTTTAGCACATAAGAATAAGAGGGATTGCTGTAATCCTTGGGAGGCTGAGGCAGGAGGATTGCTTGGTGTTCAAGGCCAGCCTGGGCTACAAAGTCAGTTTAAAACTAGCAAGAATTGCATCATAAAACTGGAATTTTATGATGGCAAAGAATGAATTTTTCAGTAACATCAAATTTCTCAACACTTTTCTTAAGCTTGCATGGAAAACAAGAGATAAGAGATAAACAGACTTGCCTGTAAGTTGTGTTGGAGAGATGCCCTGTACTATTTTTTCTTAAGAATAACTCAGTTAATAAAGCATCCCAAAGAGTATTCAAGGTCAAGGACCCAATCTTCTGAAATTGTTGCCTCACGATGCATAAGCACTAAATATGCGGCTGATCTAAGAGAAGTTGGCACACAAATAATGGCGCCAGACATCTATTTCTCCACTCTGAGATTAGATTATCTCTAATAAATATCTGATAATAATCAGTTGGTTCCATTTGACAAAGATGAGCACAACTACTTGTACCTCACTGCCCAAAATAGGACACCCCAAAATAACCTCAAATACCAAAGTGAATAATTGCATCAAAGTAGTTCTGGAGTTGGCCTAACTTTGATGACTCAGCTGGCCAAAGGCACCAAGTCCTCCTTCAAATCATGCAAATCAAAGCACATAAGAGCGAGTACACTATGAAAACTTGATATTTTGCTACCAGAAGCAATGAAAGGAGAACTCTAACAATGGAAAGAGAAATAATATATTCATCTCATAAATGGGGCAAATCCACCGAGTAAGGACACATACAGAGATTATTTCAACTATGGTCTGGGGACATACAAAAGATTCAAAAAATAATTAGAACAAATTACTCTACCTCCACTGAAAATGACAGCCATCAAATTGTCCTCATTTATTTTTTCATAGCATTACAGAGTGCATGTCAAGTTAGGTTTATAGATTGATTGGACCTAAAATATTTTAATAATAAATTACTGGGTAACAGTGAAATATGAACTGTTATAATTTTATTAATAGTGAGTATGTAAACAATCTTTCTAGAAAACATCAATTAACAAAATAATACTGCCATGAAGGCATGCTTTAAGGTTTTATTCTTGTTTTTAGTTCAAGTTTGTCACTGTTTTGGGTAAAGAAATAAAAATGGATTAGTGATATGTGTAATAGAAAACTTGGAAGAATAATGGTATTGGATGTCATATCTGATATTATAAACTGTCTTGACACAATAGACTAACAAAGCAAACCTTATGAGTAAGAATTAATTTAAACTTTAATATTGAGGGAAAAAATAAGCTGGCAAAGATTGTGAATCACTCCTTAAAGTAAACAATATAGATTAACAGGAGACTTTCTGAAAATATTGAAGGATATTAGTTTGACCTAATCTCATTACAAATTAACAATGTCATATTTCTGTCAAAATGTATTGAAATTTTAGTAGACTATATTAATAAAATTTCATTTTCTGGTAATAGAATCCAATATTTGAATGGGGCCTGTCCTAGTCTAAGAAAAATACTGATAAATTTGAATGAGTTCAAAGTAGATGTTGAGATTACAGGTAAGAATATTGCAGAGGAAATGAAAACTACTTAAAATATTTGAAAAACTTTCACAGAAATTTGACCTCAGACTTACATCGTTTTCTTCCTAAAGAGAGACCTAGAATTACAGCTCAAGTTTAGAAATCTGGGCAATTTTTCTTCCAAATAACGTTTTTGTTTTTTAATTATTTATACTCAGAAGACATTTATCATTTGAAATTTCCTATGACAAGAAAACTCCAGTCTGAGATTAGGCAGTAAGAATTTGTGATCGTACTATAAAAAATTGGAGACCTGAAGACTGAAAATTTGGGTATCTATTGAAGTTTAAGGGGCAAAAGGACATATTCTTTTGCAGGAGTTGGTTGGTGTGGACCATTAGAGTCAAGTTTATAAAAGCAGCTTTAAAGGACAATGAAAGTAAAGTAGCAGGCTTATGTTGGCAGTAGCCTACATATAAATTAAGAAGAATACCATGAAAAGAAAGAAAGAAATGAAAGGGAGAAGAAACAGTTGTTTTTCTACTGTCCATCTTAAAATGTATCTTTAAATTCTAGTTGGGAGCCATGAAACAATAGTAATGTCATGGATTTCAGGCCATCCTGTGCTGCATATTAAGTTCAAGGCCAGCCTGTGTCACAAAAACAAACAAATAAATAAATCCCAGTGCTGTGCTTCCAGTACATCTTTCAATTCTCAGTAGAGCTAATCTCTACTTTATGTTTTCAGGAGAATAAGAAACAGTGTTTTAAAATGCATACATTAGAAAAAATAGAGAATTTCACTAAACAAAATAATGGGAATTAAACAATGGTTGTTACATTGCATAATTTTTACTTCAAATTAGTTGTTCAAATTACCAGATACAAGCATGCAAAATTGGTCAAAAATTTAAAGAAGAGAGAACAAAAATTTAAGCATTAACTGCTCCTTTCAATAGACCAGTAGAGATCAGCAGTACAACTATTCAAGCTATCCTATATATATAAATGTGTATTTATTTTTTCTTCCTTCCTTCCTTTTCTCCTTTTCCTCATCCCAATTGTTCCTTCCCTTTGAACAGTTTCTTTCCCTTTCACAGTATCTACTGTACCTTTGAGATTTTATTTACTCTTTCATATTCTTACACTAGGGAGATAATATGATGTTGACATAATGGGTCTGATTTATTTCACTTATGATTATGTTCTCTAGTTGTAGCTATTTACCTATAAAAACCTTGAAATTGCCATTTTTGGTAGTGAAGTAACGATCCATTGTATCAAAAGACCATATTTTTTCATCTATTCCTTAGTTGATGGGCATGTGGATTGATTCCAAGACTTAGCTATGACAAATTGTACTGTTATAAACATGGGTGCATATATATTGCTGTGGTATGAGGATTTCACTTCTTCTGGAAAAATACCCAGGAGGAGAGCAGCTAGGATGAATGGCTTCTCTAATCCTAGGGTTTTTTTAGGAATCTCCATACTAATTTCCATAGTGGTTGTATCAGTCTACCATTCTGAATTATGAGTGTATCTTCTCTCCCGTTGTTGCATTCTTTTTATTTATCTTTATATTATACATTTATATTTACTATAGTTTGATATGTACTCAAGTGAAATTTTATATATATACATACACACATACATATATATATATATATTTTACAACTTACTTTGTTCATTTACTTAATTTTTCTTTACAGAATTTGACATATATGTACTTATTTATGGAGTCCAATAATATAATTTGTTGCACATGTATAATATGCAAATGTCAAATATGGCTGATTTGTAGTTTTGCTTCTTCAAAAGTCTGAGACTCATATATTACATGTCATTTATACTTATTTCATTGTCACTATAGTACTGGATTTCATTGTACTTTATATATCTATCCTTCTCCTCATGGAAACTTCTGTTCAATTTTAATTTATGTCTCAAATGGAACACTAACAAGTGTGTCTCAGCGCTGATGCTCTAAGTTTGTTCTACTGATCAGCAGCATCACTTGGAGACTTGTTAGATATGAAAATTCCCCAGCCCTCCAGACCTGTACTTTGGGGAGAGGAAGAAGCACAAATTTTAATGTTCTGTCATAGCAATTCTCATGTACATTCATAGGTAAGAATCACTAATATGGAATACATATCAAGAAAAATAATTTCTTTGTTATATTTTATAAATCTTTACCAGATATACTTTTGCAAGATGTTTATATAAGTTTCAGTTCTGCTAATGATTAATACCAGCTCTTTATGTTCCAATTCTTCCAAACACTGACATTGCCTTGTGTTTTTTTCAGTTTTCTAAGAATTTCATTGGATTCTTTTGAATTCTTTGTGGGTATCTACTATAGCAATGTCTCCACTTTTACCATGCCATTGTAATGCATGCGCTATTGTATCAATCAGTTTTCACACTAATGAGGCACAATACTCCAAAACCTACCTGAAGGAGAAGAGACTTGATCGGCTCACGGCTTCGGGTGGTTCAGTCCATGACGATCTTGATCCAAGACAGAAAAATGGGGGACAGGCAGGCAGATTAAGAGAAAAATGGCCAAGAAAGGGGGGATTGGGAACTATAAACGGAACAGAGCCATCCCTCCATCACCCACCCAGAGATACCTGGAAGCACACTTTACAAATCCCCACTTGCCTCCCAAGCCAATCAAGTTGCCATAGTTCAATTTCTTTACAACTATTTAGATTTTGTCCCATTAATTATATGCTATCTTTCTTGGTGTAAACCTACCCTCATTATTTTATTGGAAAAAGTTCATATTAGTGAATTGTTTACACACAAATTTCATTTTACATTTATCTCCTTCAATCATATTTGCCAAAAATTTTTCCATTTTTTGCAAATATATTTTCTTGACATTCTACCAGATTAATTTGTAGTGAGATTTTTTCTTTTGAAGGGGTAGCAATTGTGTGGATAATATTAATGAAAAATGTAATTACTTTGATGGTTTATTCTATCCAAATTTTTAATTGGTTCTTAGTGAATTTGATCATTATCATTTCATGAAGAATATGAAAATTTTGCCTACATTTTCAAATTTACTTGTAAGCACAGGTTTTATTATTAATATGAAATATTTTTCATTTGTACAGGTATGTTCCCCTTCTCATTTTAAGTAATCTACACAATCCCTTTTCTTTTTTTTACTGCATTAGTCTCACATATTACTTATTCTTTAATCTTTTTAGATTTTTCTCAGTGGCCTCAAACAATTTTTTTTTAATTCAAGGAATCAAGCAGTAGCATTGTACTCCAATGAAAACACAAATAAAATTATTTTACTTACCAAAATAAAATTTTAGATATTATTCATACTAGTCGAAAGTTGATGATGTTGGAATTTTTATTCATCTTGTTTACTTGTGTATCTCTATTTTTTGAGCATCGTCTAAAATCATGACTACATAATACTCTAATATAAAACTCATGGAAAGTCTTTTTTTTTTTAATGTGTTTAGTACAGGGTCTACAGGGTCTCACTGCACAGATCAGACTCAGTGATTTACCGGTTTTCAGCCACCCAAGCACTGGGATTATAGGTAGGTGTCACCAGGCCCAATTTTAATCACCTTCTCAGTGCACCCCAGGGTAGGGACTGGCACATCAACCAGGTATGAACCCTGGTCCCTGCACCTGCCTAAACAGGTGCTTTAGTCCACTGAGGTATCTGGCCGGCCCTCATGAAAAATGCTGATCTCCAAATTTAGTCCAATCTCCTTTGGAAAGAAAGTGTTGTATTTCTTCTAATTCATTCTATAAAGAGTGTGCTGTGGTCCCTTTTAAACCACAGAGCACATGTATGCTTCAAAGCCTGCAGTAAGTACCTGAAACTGCACATAGAAGTTAACCTCCCATACACAGTCATGTACCTGTTAGTGAGAGGGATAACTCCTGAGAATGTGTTCTTCAGTAAACTTTTGTTTCTGTGAGAATATCGTGATGTGTATTTACTCAAATCTAGGCAGTATAGTCTGGACATATATGGATAACTTTTTGACAGTTGACATCTATGGTAAGTATAAGATTATGAGATTATGGCCAGTGTATCATTATGCCTTACAGTAAACTTGAGTACTTAAGTAGATATTTTTCTAAAATAACAGTAAAAGTATACCAAAGTTATGGACCAGTATATTATCATTTTCAAGTATTTTACAATGAACATAATTTTATGTGTTGTACTCTTAAATGTATTGGTGAGACAGTATATTTTTTTATATACTACCTTGTGCCATAATGTCATAATGACTCCAATATCTGTGGATAATGCAATTTGCTCAGCTCCACTAATATTTTATATAAGCACTTCTATGCTGGACTGTCCCCTGAAATACCTTCATTGGACATGTATATTATGATTTTTTCTATACTCTCTTTCATACACACACACACACACACACACACATATATATATATATACTTTAATTTATAAATTAGGCATGGTAAAAGATTAACAACAATAACTAATAATAAATTAGAACAATTACAACTGTACTATTGCAAACTTTGCATGAATGTGGTCTCTCACAAATTATCTTATTGTACAATAACCTTAGGGACTTTTGTCTCCCCTCATTGTCAACATCTTCCACCTTTTCACTGAACGCCTACTATTTAGCATGTCTGAATTGGCAATATCACTACTCTTCTGCTTTAAGATCACCACTGAGTAAACAAGGGCTCCTTTATCATATGTATAGTGATACTAAAATAGTTCATCTGCTAAGCAAGAGCACTGCTAAGGGCCTGCAGACAGAAAGGGTACAGCATGGATATGCTGGGAATTGGGATGACTCAAACCCCAGGGAGTGTGAAGGGTTTCACGAGAAGCTGTCATACTGGCTCAGAATGAATGTCACAATTAAACAGTTATTTATTTATTTCTGCAGTTTTTCTTTGAATACTTTTAGATCAGGGTTGACCATGGGTAGCAGAAATGGAGCAAAACTTAATCAGCAGTAAGAAGGATGACTATAAGACGATTTAACAGTGTATTCTTGGCAGACTTCTCTTTTCTAATAGGAATAATGAAAAATAGCACTGCATTTACTGAATAAATACATACTTTATTCACCCAGAAATACCATCTCAGGGATTTCCTAGACATGCTCAATACAGTGTTTTAACCCTGCCTGCATATCAGAATTACCAAAGATTTAAACACTCCACACCAGTTAGAACAGAAATCTCCTTTGTTGTATCTGGGCCAATGAAACACAAATATGCAGGAGGGGTTGAAAAACACTGGCTTGGTTATATATTTCTACAACTCTAGGCCTTAAATTCATTTGTAACATTGACCTACATGGTTCTTTATTAGAATAACAGACTATTGAGGTCAAAAACCTCGGCAGCTAATAGCAAAGTGCTCTTCCTGAACTAATTCAACCATTATAAGACACTTCAAAAGCAATTTCCTAATCTGTATTTTATACAGTTGAAAATGCTGAAATAGTACTCTGCACTTTATCAAACATTTTCTCATGTTGCAGAATTAACTGGTTTGTGCTTCAGAATATATTTATCTTACTTTATGCTTTTTTTCTCACACTAGTGAATTGTAATCCATTTTTAATAAAACAAGACAGATAGTCTGACATTGTGGCAGGTAGCTAATAACAATACCAGAACTAAAAGAAAACCTGCTTAAAGTCTTCTAAAATATAGCATGATTTGCCAGTCCAAATTTACCTGGGGATTATTGAGAATGAAAAGCAGTTGAGAACAGGTGCATTCAAGGATCTTTGACCTCCTACTTTGCTTTCTAGAAGCAGGAAAAAAAATGTTTCTGTGAAAGAGGTCCTCACTATATGAGAAAGAAAGTAGCATTCTTCTCACCAGCATAAGGAGTTGAGGCTCAGAACAATCTGTACAAACAAATCTTAGAACCTATATCTTATCTTTCTAATTACTTTTTCACCATTCACTATATAGTCCACTATCACTTATCTCGTCATGTTCCATATATTACCATTCTTTGTCTAATTTAGTATATAAGCAGTGAATCCTAAAAAACTTCTTTGAGTCTTTGTTCTATTGTTGAAGCTTTGTTTCTATGTAAATTTAAATAAAATATGCATTTCTTCTCATGAAGTGACTAATATCAGCCTAGTATTCATGCTCAGATGGAGACTCAGCATTATAAGATTTTGGAATAAGATGACCTCAGACTGGAGTGTATCATATAGGAGAAGGAAAAGAAAAGTATACTTTCAACACCTAACTGGCTTTAATTAATGATTAAATGTATCTTTCTAAAAGAGAATTAATATATTCATTTAGTTACTTCTGTATCCTAATCTCACATATATTTATGTGAATCAAATTTTTCTTTGACAACAATGCTTGTATTGGTTACATCATGTAATCTGATTCCATTTTGCTATATTTATGACACATAATGTAATAACTGTCCTAATAACTTATAGAAAGCAAGGGATTTTGGTCAAATATGGAGGTACAATTTATAATATAATCATTCATTTGGGAGAAAAATTATTTTACACGACAATAGAGTAGATAATTGTTTATTCATTGGATTGATGTTTGTAGATTCCTCCTCCTATTAGTCCAAGGATTTGAGTGAGGCCTCTACTTGCCAGGAACGTTGATGAACACCATGTTCAGCCTGGCCATGTGGAGCATCGCATAAATAATATGTTGTGGGGGTTTGTGCTAGAGCCTAGGAGCAAAACACTTAAGGAAGAATTGTCTCTTATGGATTAGGCTGTAAAGACAGCAAAAGAGGTCATCCTAGCTATCAGTAGAGCTTGGCTGATAAAGACCAACCCAGAAGAAAATGGAGCTGAAACATGCAATGCAAATTCCCAATTACTTGATTCTTTCGGGAGCAAATGTTTGCAATATCCTTTAAAGTATGTGAGCAGCACATGCCCTATCAGTGCAATGTGTGGATGCCACTTACAAAAAAGTTCTGACTGCTGCAGTACTATCAGTATTTAAACACTTTTTCTAGAGACTAATGTGACAACATTTGTTGTGGTAAGAAAATAGAAAGGGGTAAAGCAAAGCAAACATAGAACTTTGGGTCAAATTTGTTAAAATTGTGAAATGTGGTAAAATGAAAACCATGAGATATGATAACAAAGCATCAGGAAAGTGGAGTCTGGTAAATGAGGTATAAAGTGTGGAATTACAGAGTCACAGGTGGTCTCTAAGAAGCATAGGACAATTGTCCAATTTCAAGAGGGCTATTTTTCTTAGTATGATTAATTCTTTACTTAGGGCACTGTGAGTGTTTCATTTAGATGGACCCTTTAGGAGAACTCACATAAAAATAAAAAAGATGTTTAAATTAATTGATTTTTT
>NDGN011457467.1:0-12126 GCA_002564285.1 Tympanoctomys barrerae | reverse complement strand
GAGAGAGAGAGAGATCTGTAGTATAAATCACACATAGCATCGAAAAGCTTATCTACAACAAGCACTTAATAAATGTTAATGAATTCAAAGACCAAAAGTTGGTAATTGCCTTATATGTTTAAAAACTTATTTAGAAAACAGTATTCATGTACATGGCTAGTGAGTTTTTTGCTGTATTTCTGAAATGTCCACACAGTTCTAATGAGGAATGTAAGAATCTAACTCACACTAGTTTTGATACATGATTGGCAGAAGTGATTCTGTTCTCACTCAGTTGAGATGAAGTTCATGTTTCTGTACCTATAATTTTAGGTGGCTACTGGGTTTATAGGGAACAAAGGAAAGAATTTTTCTTGCCATTATGTCTCTATCAGTAGAAAGATTTAATGTCATTAACAAACTGTGAGTCATCAGTAAGATTGTTTTGAACTATTGATATAGAATATTTAACGTCAGATCAAAAAGTGAAAAGATTAGAACTATCATAGTAGCCTATTTTACAAGGATGTAAGGCCAATAGCACTCTAAAGCACTTCTGGTAAAGCATCAATACACTTATTACATTTTAAACTCCTTAAAATATTTACAATTATTATAGATCCCCAGATCCCCATCTTCCGTTTCTTCAGGATTTCAGACCTCTTTAGCCTCCCCTCTTCTGATCCTCCCAAGCATACATGTATAGCCCAAACCCAGGAGAGAGAACTTCTGCTACCCCTTTGCCCTTTACCAGTGATTAAATCAAGAACGAGCCTATCACATGAATTTGACCAAAGAGACTCAAAAAGCTTATGGTGAGCTTTGGAGAATTATTCTAAGCACATGTATTTATTATCTGTCACACATAATGTTTAAAAGCTGGAAGTACTAAAATGTGAAATAAACAGATTAAAGCCTACTTAACTGGTGGATTGATGTGGTCTTTTGATGATCAAAATGTCTCAGTAAAGTTCTGTGGGCGGTAACAAATTAAAATAGTATTATAGATGTATTCTGTTTATTTATTTATTTTTGTATTTTTTTCCTTAGGGAAGGGTCTACAGGGTATTTAAGGTCTCACTACTAGATCGGACTCATAGTGATCCACCTGTTTACAGTCTTCCAAAAGCTGGGATTACAGGTGTGCTTCACCACGCCCAGTCTCAATTGCCCTCTCAGCACGCCCAGGCGCAGGGCCAGCACGGCAGGCCCGGGGATCAAACCCCCAGCCCCTGTGCCCGGTTGCAGGCGCTTTAATCCACTGAGCTATTTTGCTGGCCGGCCTGGTGTATTCTATTTAAATAGCAGCTTAAATAAACATTTTATTAGTTATTTCTGTAAATGCGTACTGCACTAGAATTACACGACTATCTGACAGAATCAACAGAGGAACTTAAAAAACCTTCACAGAACCTCTGATAGGGATGCTGAAACTCCAGAAAGCCAGAGAAGCTCGATCGTCCAGGTTTACCACTTGACAGAAGCTGGTTCCGTCCTCCTAGCAGTGGCAGCACTGCATGCGCGCAACAGAGGAGTTGGTAGCTAGCAGTCTATTTTAGCTACCAAAAGGAAGAGGTGGCATTTGCTCCCAACCTTCACTTAGAAGAATATCAGGAAATGGCCTTCTTTGGCATCCCTTGAGTTCCACGCGTGCCCCTGAGGCCCGGAACCAGGCCTGTAACTGTCTTTTAGTTAGGCATGTGCCTCTTGACCAACAGCGGGGACTAGGAAAGACCAGACTAAACGACACTTCCCTTTCTAACTACACCTCCAGAGAAGTAGAGGCAGAAGCAACAGAGGAAGGGCAGTCTTGTCCCAGAGGAAAGGAAGTGTGCCAAGCAAAGTAAGCGCTCTCTATGTACAGTGAGTTGAGAAAGTGAATTAGCTTAGGAAACAATTTAAAGGATTAATCAGTGACTCTTGGTCTCTCTTCCCACCTATGGTAAAGTCTCAGAAATTTTTTGTTTTGTTTGTTGGAGGGAGGGTATCACCACTTAGGAATAAAGCCCTGTTCTCCAGTACTGTGTTACATCCCAAGGCTTATTTTTATTATTTATTTATTTTGAGACAGGTCCCTGACAAGTCGAGGATTTGACGAGGCAGGCCTTGAACTTCTAGTGCTCCTGCCTCACCTCCTTCAGCGATGGACTTACAGGGGTGTTCTCACCACATCTAAGAACATGCATTTAAAAAGAAAATACTATCTAAAAGCCATTGCATGGCCATGTAATTTTACCTGGAGAATCACAGGTTCAAGGTCAGCTTGACCTTGTCTCAATGAAAGAGGGTGGAGGTATAGCTCAGTAAAGGGCCAAACAAAAACTTCCTAGGAGTTCATGGCATGTATTCTAGCTCTGGAGAAATAATGTTGCTTATATATTACTTATATATAACAAAGACGTGTGTGTGTGTAAATCAGCAGCAGCCTCACAATCAGAAAATAAATAAAAAAACAGATTCTCTAAATCAAAGTTTAAATTAATAGCAAATTTAAGAATTTTTTGACCTTTCAATCAAATGGGGGTAGTTTTGTATTAAACTACCTTGGTGTCATCTTTGTTTTGCCTTTCAAGCTCAATTTATCTGCAAATCTACAAACTTCAAATTATGTAAATACCATAAATAGCTGACTGGAAAAATACTTTGCTCACATGTTCTTGAGAAAGATCTTGGGTTCTGGGGTCTGATGCCCTTGGGCTTTTGAGTCAGCACTTAAGAGAAGTCTCTCCAGTTAGTATGCCTAGGAAATCCGGCAAAAACAAAAACACTGCTGGGAGCGATGACGGCATGCGGCATCCTGGCCCTGCTATTCCGCCTAGCCATTCGTGCAGAGTGCACCGAGCCGCTCGGGAGCCGAGGAAGCGTCCCGGCGACGCGGGCAGACGGTGCGGCCGCCCCGCTGTGCACTTCTGGGCTGAGGGCTTTCTGACCCAATGTTACCCCGTTCTAATAACGAGGGGACACCGCGGGCTCCCGGCCCGTCCTGCGCGCTGGCGTGACTGCCCGCCCAGCCGCCGGGGCCGTAAAAGTGGAAGCTGGCGCCGCCCAACCCAGCACCTGCGCCGCCCGCGGCCAGGGCCGCCCGGAGCACGAAGTGCGTGCGGCAGCCGGCCTGCAGGTCACGCAACGGAGCCGCCGCCGCCCCGGCTTCTCGGCCGCCCGGATCCGCTCGCGTGCCGGCTCGGCCGCGTAATCCGCCCAGGAATCCGACTCCCGGGCCGACGCCCCCCGCCCCCCCGGGCGACGCCCCGCCCGCGCGCCGCGGTTTCCCTCTGCGACGGTGCTCTGCAGTTGCCGGGGAGGAAGGAGCGGGCGTCGGGCTGGACTTGGATGCCGGGACCCTCGGCTGCTTCCGCCCTCGGATGCCCCCCCCCCCGCCTTAGGAATTCACCCCCCACCCCGCGCTCGGCGCCCCCTGCGTCCATCCGGCAGGGACCCCAAAACTAGACACCATCTCTCGGACCTCGGCGCGCGCAGCCCCGTGACCCGGCGCCCTCCGGGTGCGGAAGAGGGGGCCCCCGTCCGTCAGGGGCGGAGGGGCAGGGCCGGGGTCACGGAGGTCGGCGTACTTGGGGACCTCCGGGGCCGCGAGCTCAGGGCAGGGCCTGGGGGAGGGGCGTCGGCCTTGCAGGCACGAACGCTCGGGGCGGCGCGGGCGAGAGGAAGCCAGTGTCGTGACGGGCGGCGATGAGATCAGGCTGAATAACCGCAGCGTCGGGGCGGGAAATGCTTGTAGTCACGCAGCTGCTGCCAGGCCCGGGCACCCCAGCGCCGGCTCCAGCCGCGGGGTGGGGGGTGGGGTGCGGCAGCTTTTCCCAGCCAGGGCCAGCCTGGGCCGCCGAGCCCCTCCGAGGGCGGCCAGGCAGCGGGAGCCCAGAGCAAGCCGGCCCAGGGGGTTAGCGCCCAAAGGGGCAGGGTGCTCTTAGTAAACACGCTTGCGTAACACACGGCGAAAATCACCGCTGTGAATCAGTGCTGCACACTGTGCCCTCAGTAGGTAACTTGAAAAATCACTGTAACATTGAACTCAGAGGTCATTAAAATATGCCTTTAATTTGTTACTTCGACAGGCAGTACACAGCTTGCATAAGCGTGCATGAAATTTAATTTATACACTCAAGTCTGGAAGCATGGTTTGGCAAGAGGAATAATTGTGAGTTCACTAAGAGTCACGGGGTACAGTCAGATTACTTAAAAGGACAAGTGAACTGGAAAAAAATCAGTTCATGACACGAAGAAGCCATTACATTCATCTTTTCATGGTCTTGAACATCTTGTACTAAGCCGACTATAATATACAGCAGAAATTTCTAATTAGACTTAGAAAATGCAAGTATTCAGCTGTTGCAGACAAATTTTTTTTAAAAAGTCTTATAGACATGTGAATAACATCTGTAACATAAGAGTCATTCATATATCTACACCCCACCTCCCCCAGTTCCGGGGTTTGAGCTCAGGGCTTGCATGCCATGCAGGTGCTCTGCACTGAGCTCCAGCCCTAGTCACTGCAAAATTTTTATATTTTAGTCACTTAGCGTATGTATGACTCACTGGTCGATGTGCCACTGTGTAACCATTAGAATTAATCACACCACACAGAAAAATCTCTGCTCTGATTTTATGAGCATTTCTTTTTTTACGGATTGTAATGTTGATCTGGATTCAGTAAGGACTTATCTGAGTCTGTTTAACAAACTGCCAAATTAGTGTATTGAAGGAAGGAATGAGTGAATGAATTTTATGTATTTATGCATTACAGAATACTGGAGGCAGTATTCTGTCATGGTTAAGGCCGCAAATTGAAGTATCATGGGCTAGTTGCGCAGCCCTGCCACTGACTTGTGTGTGATCCTAGTGTGGTGGAGAGAAGGCTCATAACCTGCCTACCTCACCAGATGCAGTGCCAGCTGTTCCTCACCACAAGTGCTTTGAGTCTTCGGGAAGAAATAAAGATGATATACTCAGCTATAGTAAATAACACACCACTAAGGCAGTTGCACCAAAAATTACAAGAGTATACTGTGTACAGCTGTCCCAACAGTTTTCTAAGTGTACATAATCATGCACTAATCCAGCATAGAAGGCTGGATCCTCACAGAAAATATTTGGCATACGGAAGCTCCGTATCACATTGTTCAGCGGATAGCTCATGATATGTAATCGGTGTTAGAAATAATATTACTCTAATATAAGAAATAGAATTATATGTAAATAACATTTATGTATATTATTCTCTACTATTATTTGTGGTGATGGTGTTTTCTGACCTGAGACCTGGCCTGTGAAGTGCTTTGGAGAAAACTTCATTTTTGATGACTCAACCTAATATGTAGAACCTTCTTAAAATTAATTTTTTGGTACATTTAGATATAAACAATAGCATTCGTCATAGGGAATTTGTACCTGTGCGTGATATATCTTAATTCTTTTAATTTGTAGAATCTTGAAAACAGGAACTCCTTGGTGTGATTTTCTTACTGAATGACTAAACGTTTAGGAGAGCCTCTGTGTGTGCTAGGCTTTGTGCTAGGGCATAGAGCAGTGAAAAGGCAAAACATTATTAATGGTTAAATGTCTTGTTTTTTAAAAAGATAATTCACCATAGGAATATTATGCATACTCCTTGTGTGTGAAAATATAAAACCCTGTCCCCCTTTTTTTTTTTTTGCGGTACTAGGGATTGAACTCAGTACCCTGCGCTTATTCTACTGAGCTATCTCCCCAGCCCAATCCTGTCTTGTTTGAAGCTTTTGGTAGAGGACTTTTGAAAGGAAAAGGAAGGCACCACTGACAAACTTTCAGATAGCACCATTTGGCAGCCTTTAGCTGGACTCAGAAGGCAAGTGCCTGTGCTTCATCTCTTCTGTGTAGAAAATCCTAAAACAGCACACAATTCATTGCTTTCCACTGCTGTCCTTGTCACAGCTACCTCAACTCTCTCAGTGCTCTCTCCCAGCAAGTGAAGGCCTTGTGTGCTCTTGGTGCTGGGATACCATGCCGATGTTCAGATTGCTGACTGCATAATGGTGTGTGGTGGAGCATAGGGGTGGGATGGTAGGCACTGAACTCCAGGTCTAGCTTCCTCTCCCAAGGGGTATTCCTTGCATCTACCTTAGCAAGGTTTGTTGTCTTCTGATTTGACAAAGGCACCATGGAGCTACAGTAGCTTTCTTTGTTTTTCTTCAGTATTCTGAAGGCAACTGGCTCCCTTCTGTCCCTTGACTTGTATTTTTGTGTTGTATTTAATAGCTTTATTCTGCTCTGAGTCTCAAAAGAGGAAGAATTGGGAGCAGTGGGAAGCCAAGGCTGAAGAAAAAGTGAACCCCAATCACCTTCCAAGGTTTTGATTAATTCACTTCTATGTAAATTAACACCAGCTAAGGCATGATGATGCTGTGTGAAATGTGCAGAAAAAGAAAGCAATGATAGAACAACCACCAACCTTTTCAATTCTAATAAAATGGAAGAACCATCAGCTTACAACAGGTTACCTAAGTCTTGCATTGCAACTGGGGAATGTGAATGTTGTATAGTCAGAAAACATGGCTCTATATTTTGGCTGAGCTCATTGATAGGATCTAATATCAGATGATTTGATATAGGACGTATATCCTGCTGAATTCTGGGAATGGCCTTGGGCTTAAAACATTTTCTTGTTGCTAACTTCACTGTAGTCCGCTGACATGACATCATGCTACAAACAGTGAACAGTAAGAAGTGTCATGTCAGGATGTAGTGACGTGGTTAGTACAAACTTTTTCAGGAGAGATTTGCAAGTTGATGAGCCTGGCTGGACCAGAGGAACCATGTGGTTTTGAAATCCTGGGTGGATGGGCCACACCCTGTATGTATCTTAAGTCTTTGGTATCTGCAGTGCTGTGAAGGGATAATTACTGCCCAGCAACTCCAGGAACAAAGTTAATTAAATCTTTGTATGATTTGTTATGATAAAATGAGAGTTCAGCATTAAAATGTTCAAAATTTTGTGTACTATCAATGTATAGAACAAACCTGGAATTAATGTCATAGGAGGTATAAAATGATCCAACTGAATTAATACACTTTAAAATATAGTTTCTAAAATAATTAAGCATTCAGTTTTGTAACAACATAGAGGCCTCAAAGCAAATGAGAAATATGAGAGAATATGATTCTCTGTGCTACCCCATTTATCATATCACTTACCAAATAAAGATTGCTGTGGTATTCTTTAATTAATGTCTAAAACTTATCAAAGGCTTTAAAAAAATGTTGCTTTCAACTTTATGTGGCTTCAAAGTGGAAAAACCAATTGAAAAGTGGTAAGTAAAATATTTCATAAATGTTGTATCTGCCAAAAATAAGAAAATGAAAGGACTTGTGGGTTTTTATACACAGAAGACCCTTTATACATTCATAGTAATAAATGTAATTTATTACTATATACACAATTCTCCACCTTGAGACAAATGTAGACTACAATTTCTTGTTTGAGGACAGAAACTACTACTTTTTGATATTTGCATTCTAAATACCACCTAATATGTGATGATGGTTGAAGGAATCAGTTAATGATTGAAAACTCGTCCAACTCTACTCCCCAGGACTGCCTGTTACTCTCCTGATGAACACCTTCCCAGCGTGCTGATGCTTTACGTGATCAGTAAGGAAAAAGGAAGCAATCCAGATGGGAGCCTCCCTGTGATCAGATGTCTCTGACATGAACAAAATATTTGCAGATGTTTCAACAAGTGGAGGGACTGGGCCTTGTCTAGGCCACAGAAAACAACTTCCACACCTTGAGGCTACTACAATAAAGTTATCATCACTCAGCACAGGATTCTGTTGGAAATTTGAAAAGGCACTCAGCGTTGGAATGCTGCATGAATCCAGACTTGCCTTAGGAATGCCACAAGTGATCAGACCTAAGTATAGAAATTAATGTGATTTGTAAAAATAGCAATCAGGATCATGGTTATCTGGAAATCAAATCCTTTAATCACTTTAGACAGAACTAATGAAACTAGAAGAAACCATCATTGATTTTTGAGAGCCTCTTTCTAAATTAGTTGGCCTTTGGCTTTTGGAGAGCAAAGTTCAAATTCCAGTTCCTGTCTGACAGGAAAATAAGTCAGACACAAAGTAGATAGTCTGTTAGACTCCAAACTGAAACAGCAGGGCACAAAGAACATCTGAGTAAAAGAAACCTCAGAGTTGCTGAGTTCATTCATTTAATGCAGTATTTTTCATTGTGCCTTTTGAGGCTTTAAAAAAAAAAAGATATTTGTTTTTGCCGGGCACTATAAATAAAAATCTTTGTATTTTCTAATGAAAAAGTAGCAAATTCTATTATGTTTTGTGTATTCCATTTTAGGAGCTCATTAGCTTTCTAGATGTACAATGGACAATAAAACCTATGATTATGGGCACCAACACCTTAATACAAAAGCATCTTAAAAAGTGCTCAGGACTAGGCTAAGCAATTTAGTAACTTTGTGTTCCGGGCATATCACCATCTGACCCTATTTTCTCATCTGTGATATGATAACAATTGGAGAGTAGTTTTGCTCTTGTGTCAGTAGTCAGGAAAGTATTTTCTAAACCAATTATGTAGAAGCATGGCAGCACTGAATTTGTTCCCTAAATGTCCAACCTTTAAAGTGAAAACACCACCTTACAGTGGTGTGGCTGTGGCACTCAAGTTCCGGAGAAAAGCATTTTATCACACCAAATGAAAGTTTAAGAAAAGTGATTAAAGAGCTGGTGCGATAACTCAGCAGAATAAGCGCCTGCTTAGGCAAGTGCAGAGACCAGGGTTTGGTCCCCAGCACCACATGCCACACGTGTTCCCCTGCCCCTCAAGACTGGGTGTGGTGGCACATACTTGGAATACCAGCTCTGGGGAGGCTGAAAACAGGAGGATCACTACAAATCTGAGCTGCGTAGTGAGACCCTGTACTAAATACATTTTTTTTTTTAAAGTGATAAAAACCAATTCAATGAAAAAATATAAGGGACTGGGGATTTGGTTCAGTGGTAGAATGCTTGCCTAGCAAACTAGAAGCCTTGGGTTCGGTCCTCCGCACCAAAAACAAAAAAAACAAACCTCCGCTACAAAACAATTCAACCAAAAAAAAAAAAAAAAAGTGATAAGGAATGGAACAATATACTAACACTCATTAAAATTGACTAGCATAAAAAATAAAAAAAAATAAAATTGACTAGCATATTTAGAGTAGGAACAAATTAAACCAAATAGTAATGGAAAATTATTCTAAATGAATTGTCTTTTCTGAATATTGGAATACACAAAGCTAAATGCCAATGCTGGCAGTAAAACCTTTTGTGTGTTTTTAAAGCCAGAAAGCCTCCAGAGGTGTATCAGACTGGCTGAGTCCTCCAATTACAGAATCAGATCATTAGAACAAAGAAGAAGCTAAAATGTCATCAAGATCAAATTCCTTATAGATGAAGAAACAAACTCAGGATTATTGATTTGTTCAACAGACATCATCATCCTATCTTTGTTTTGTTTTGTTCTGTTTTGAGGTACTCTGTAAGGCACCAGCCTTGGTCTGAAGATTTATCAGCAAACAAGACAGATGTGATCTCTTGCCCTGAATCACACAGTTAATGGAGGAGTTGGAACCAGAAAAAAAAAAAAAACCTTGTAGATTTCTAATTAAAAGAGATTCCATTAATCAAATACTGACTCTATACCAGGCCCTAAGTGTTTCACGTACATTAAGTCATACAATCTTTATTTATGGTAGGACAGCGTGTGCCTTCCCACTGGTAGGGTCTCCTGGCTCCTCTCTTCTGCATCGTTTTCTCTGACCAAGAGGAAAATGACTTGTCTGTGTTTAGAATATTTAATTGAGCCTGAGTAAATCAGTCCAATCTTTTGTTTTTGGTGGGTAGAACAGCAAGGCTAAGGAAGGTGTGTTCAGTTTTACTCTTCCAGATCCTACTGAGAACCTGGGACAGAAGATCCTGAGATTAGATAGGTAAGACACACACTGGGGTTTAAAATTAGGAAGCCCACTTAGTCACACACACCAGCTTTCTCATCAAGTGAGTTTCTCTGTGTGTGTGTGTGTGTGTGTGTGTGTGTGTGTGTAACTGAGAAGTACTTCATAGAGTAAAACAAGCTACTGTAAGCTAACATAGTTGAATCATTGAAAACTAGTTGAGCTCTGCTCAGATTGCATGCTTGTGCCTTAATGTTCTCTTAGACAAGTCTTACAACAAATACTCTGACCCCACTTGCCCTAGCACCTAGAAAACAGTGTCTTCAAATGATAGCAATCCAAAGCACCTGCTTAGGCAGAGCACAGCAGCCAGGGTTAGATCTCTGGCGTGCCCTGCCAGCCCCGCCCCCGGGGCGGGCTGAGACTGTGATTGAGACTGGGCGTGGTGACACACACCTGTAATCCCAATGCTTGGGAGGCTGAAAACAGGAGAATCACTAGGAGTCCGATCTATGTAGTGAAACTCTGTAGACCCTATAGACTCTGTACCAAATATATTAAAAGGAAAAATGATAGTAACCTAAATGTAGCAGCTTTTGCCCAATTTCCACAATTTTAAAATTGTGATGTCCAACTGTTGGGCTTTTGGGGAGATATTATACATGAGATTTACAGAATTCGAAAAGCTTAGGCCTGAGTTTACTGTGAATGTTTCTATAATTTTGAACCTCTTCTTTCCTTTAAACTGCAATACAGATTACCTTACTGAAATCACATGGCCTTTTAAGGCCCAAAGAGGATAATGGATGTACACATGCTTTTAAAACCATACAGAGCCATAAAAAAAAATTAAAAAAAAAAAACAGGTTTAAAGAAAAATCCTAGAATAATAGGGTTTCCCTATTTTTTAAATTTTTACTGGAAAACTTAAACCTGGCTTTATACACAAGAGTTGAAGGGTCAGGTGGTTAGTAGTAGTCTAGAGGGTTGGTATTTAAAAGGCTGAGAATCACTGTACCAGCTAAGCTCCCCATGCTCCCAACTAATGTATTAAAAACAAAACAAAACAAAAACTCTCTTTCAAGACCTTATCTCAAAAACTCAAAAATTATTATTATTTTTTTAAAGCTTCTGTGGCTATTAACATTCCTTTTAGGTATTAGGCTTTTGCATTAACCAATCCCTCTTCCAGTGACTTCCTTTAAGTTTTGGACACAAATTTTCCCACTCAGAAGTATCAGGTCATCTAAGGAATGGGTTTGGGAAATTAGTTTTTAAAAAAACACTGAAGGCGTGTAATAGGCACAGGCAAATCTAGGCCATACAAGTACAAGTAAGGAAATAAAACTGCTTCCTTTGATAAATTAACCTATCTCAGCATGAAAACCAGGAGAAATGGCTTCCAGTCCCGTGTCTGTGATCATCCAGCTGTGATTTAGGCTACGTCAACTGAGCTCTCCAGGACTTGGTCTCCTTATCTATTGTTATGGTTGTGTCTAGGTGTCCCCTAGAGCCTCAGGCAGTCATGGGGTGGCTTCTGGAGTTCCTGATTGATTATTGTGGGTGTGGATGCTGCACCTGCCCTAGGCAGGTGATTTGCATGACAGTGTGAGGAGGGGAGAGAGGCTAGCTAGCTGCCTGAGCTGCTGCCCCTCCCTTTGCTCCTGCTCTTCGTCACTGCCATGAAAGGTTGCCCTCTGCCATGTGCCACTCTGCCTTGGAACCAGCTGAGTGTGGACTGAAGCCTCCACTGACTGCGAGCTAAATGAACCTTTCCTTCCCTAATTTTGAGTGTCGGGTATTTGTTCCAGCAACCAGAGAAGAGTAACTGAGACATCTATAAAATGAATTCTTTAGATTAATGTTCTCTAAGACATGTCTCAAAATAAATACTCTGTAATTCCAGAAAAAGTTCTAACATCTTTTCCCCCCCTTTCAACATTTAAGCATCATCTTCCCCCAGAAGAAAATAATTGTCTTAGAAATATTTATAGGAGATATACCAGCAGTAGCAGTAATAGTAGGTGTGTAGGCAGCATTGATAAAGTTATATCAGAACAATAGAAGCATTTCTTAGATGGAAAATAATAAGCAATTGCATTATCGTACTTTAACCATCTTTTTTTTAAAAAACGTATTTGGTACAAGGTCTCACTATGCAGCTCAGACTCATAGTGATCCTCCTGTTTTCAGCCTC
>NDGN011457460.1:0-10405 GCA_002564285.1 Tympanoctomys barrerae | reverse complement strand
TTTTTTTTTTGTAGTATGGGGGAACTGAACCCAGCACCTCTGCACTGAGCTACATTCCAAGCCCCTTTTTATTTTTATTATTATTTTGAGGTAGGGTCTCCCTAAGTTACTCAGTTGCACAGGCTGCATTGAAACTTGCACTTCTCCTGGGTCAGCCTAGCACACTGGGATAGCAGGGACACACCACCTCAAAGGCCTCTCACAGGGTTCAAAAGCACCTGTAGGGACAAAGGGGAACCACAGAAATTGCCATTAGATGGAGGGACAAAATTCAGATATAATACCCACAGCATTTGACTGCAGAAAGGAAGGCCTTCAGTCAAATTCTGTAATGCAACTCTGTGTTTGCAGTCTATTTTCATCTGAGGACCTCTATTTTCAGGCATTCATTAAAATTTTCAGAGGTCCAATGCAGTGGGTATAATTAGATCCATTAAAATATATATTTGTTACAAGATCTCTCTGCACAGCTCAGACTCAGTGATCCTCCTGTTTCAGCCTCCCCAGCACTAGGATTACAGGCCAGGGCCACCAAGCCAGGTTTGGGGGCCAACACAATGTGCCGGGGATGGGGCCAGCACAGCATGTGGTACAGGGGATTGAACTTGGGTCCTTGCGCTTACCAGGGAGGTACTTAGACCGCTGAGCTATCTCCACTGCCCTAGACCCATTTTTTTAGTTGGGTCATTTGAGGCCCATTAAAGATGAACAAAGTTGTCTCGTGCCTTGGATTCCAACTTTCCTGTATTCGACTTCAGCTCAAATGGTTTAATGTCTCCAGATCAGAGAGAGATGCAAACGTTTTAAACAAATGTATTCTGAAACTGATTACTTAAAGAATTCTTGGGCAAGCTCTCAAGGGGTGTCTGTGACCATAGACTTATCACATTCTTTCATCTTGGCCAATTAGCCAAGGTATCTTTTACATGTCTATGAAAAGTCGTATGGAAATATTGAAAAGCAAGCAGTTGGCCCTAAGAAGCCGCCCACAGTGCCCCTTTCCCATGGCCTGAAACTGACTCCAACCCAGGTGAAAAGGAGCTGCAGTTATACTGTTAATTTCCCATTGTACAGCCAGAAGGCTGTACAGTGTCTCTCATCTCCAGTTATATACATAGCCCCAAAACAAGAAGACGGTTATTACAAAGACGACCAATCTGGGGAGCAAGGGGTGCATTTATTTTGAATATCTGCACAAAACACTTTTGATGTCTTGGAAGGGGACTTCCGAGTCGTAGGAGAGAGAATCATGCACAAAAGTCCTTTTACAAATGCAGCTTGGCTGGGGCGAATGTTTGGTCTGGCTGGAAACCTATTGTCCACTGGCTCATAATCCATCCTATGATATTTGCATTTGCTTCTCCCCCTGCCCCACAGGCGGCTCATGCAAAACAGCTGGGCACGGGGCTCCCGGGGTGGGGGCAGGGAGAGGCTGGTGCGTTAGTCAGTCTGCTCCTGCCTTGGAAACCCTGGGAGGAGGAAAGCCGACTTCTGATGCTCCTGCAGGCTAGTGGGGAGCTTGCCAGCAAGGTTCAGAGGTTTAGGGGTAACCCAAGCAAGTGTATGATAAGAACACAATCCCCATTTTTGATGGTCCCCTTAGGGTTGAGGGCCTCACTCACAGAGGTACCCACGGCGCTCTCAGCCTTCCGCATTCTTTCCCCTTGACTGACTCTCAAAAGATCTATTTCAGCCTAGAAGAAAAAGCCCCACATCCAGGATCATGCTTGCTGATTTGGATGTTCAGATCCGTTGTCCGTTAAACAGATAGCTTGAGCTTGGTGATACTGGACAATTAATCCCTGGGTCAAACTGACTCCCTGCCAGCGGCTCTGCTCCTGATGGATGCTTGAGGGGCACCTGGCTGTGTAGATGAAGACCTGGAGCCCCCCAGGCTGGTTTGGTTGCTCAGTTTCACCTGTAATCTTTTCCTCCAGGTGTGTTCTCCCAGCACTTCCTGGGACCCATGGAGAGAAACTTAAGTGCCTGTTCTCTGTCCCGAGAATCACTGAAACGGGGCTGGCTTTGGAGGCTGGAGGGAGACCCTGCTCCGTGCTGTGATTCTCTTGCTTGACATGAGCTGCCATTGAACTGCCAGGGAGGAGGAAGGTGTCCAATCCTGAAAAGTTGAGGAATTCCATCCCATTTTCAGCTCTCAAGCATTGACAATTTCCTAGGTCCCGTGGGCAGTGGAGAGAGCAATTAGTNGAAAGAAGTGTACCTAACCAACAAAGCACAAGTGTATGTGACAGGAGGCAGGAGAATGTCCCAAGGCCGTGACTGGTTCTCTCTTGGAGAATCAGGAAGTGCAGCCCAAAGGACCCCGTCCAGCTGGACCCTGGGGATGAATGTGACCTCAAGGGTGGTGCAACATTAATTTGCTCAGGCTTCCATAATGCAGTTCCACAGGTGGGATGATCATGGCCGATGGTCACACCTCCTGCCTTGCGGCCTGAAAGCCCACAATTGAGATGTCGCTAGGCTGGTCTCCCCTGATGTGTCTGTTCCTGAGTTGTGGATGGTATTTGTCCTGTGTCCTTGTGGGTGGAGTTCTACATTTCTTGCTCTGAGATGGGACTGGGAGAGGAGGGGGTGAGGGGATGCTCTTGGGTACAGAACTTGGGGCTACGTGAAGAGGGGAGGAAGGACACGGGCACTGGAGTAGGGTTGATTTAGTCTCTAGCGTGTTGGTGGTCCTGTGATACCTACTCCCCCCACCCCCTGCACAATGGTTTCAGTGAAGATTACTCAGGTTTTCTTTTCACCATCATCACTCTACATTGGAGAAGGTGACACCCTCCTACTTCCCAAGGATGAAGTGCTGAATGCTGCCCTGGACTGTGGGCAGGGAGGGGCTTGTGTGGTGTCCAAGGTGGATCCCATTCCGCAGGTTGCTGTCCTCCCTGTAAGGTATGTGTAGGGGGCCTAGAGCTGCTGCTACCACTGCTGCAGCTTGCTGGGTGCTGGCTTTAGTAACTCTTTAGGGTACTAAATGGCAAGTGGCAAATGAAAGCCACTAGAATCAACACCTCCTGATCCTATGCAAGCCCTAGGGATAAGGAGGAGACCCAGGCTAGATCTCTGTGGGTGGTGGATAGAGATCGTAGAAAAGCTCCTTTGTCTCTGCACAGGAAAGCTTAGGGATACTCTCTGAATCATCTTATCTTTCCAGAAGGGACAGGTTTTTTTTTTGTTTTTTTTTTTTTGGTATCAGTTTATTTTGAATGCAAAGCAGCATACTATAAAAAGGGTGAGCTCTTACCAAGGGATAGATAGACCACCTCTTGTTAGAAAGAAAGAATTGTTTTCAAAAAGCGATGTTTTCTACCCGCTAGAGAAGTAGGGGGTCTCTGCTTTCTTCCCTGCAGACTTGATGGACACTGTTGTTCTGCATCTGCCAATAAGACCAGGAGCGAGCCCCTTCTTCAGTAGGGTGAGCCAGGGCTTGGTGGCAGCAGCGGGTCACAGGCCTACTGAATGGCAGATGTCCTGGTCTTTTACAAAAATATAATATATATATATTTTTAAACTGGAGGGCATAAAGGCAGACCACAGAGGAGAGCGAGAGATGCTAATTTAACTTGAGCTGACTTTTTTAAAGCTGACTTTGATGCATGGCAGAAGTCTGGAAAAGATAAAGCGAGTTCAGATGTATAGAGCTTACTTTTCCTTTGTATTAAAGTAAACCAAACATTGAGAAGGTCTATATGCAGAGCTGAAATACTCAATTGATCCTTTTCTTCCCCCGACCAACTCCTGGGAAACATGGATGCCTCAGCCTCTTAAATATCGCTGGTAACAGCGGGCCAATTGTGCAGCAGGGCCAGCGCTGCCCCAGGTAGCCGATAACTTCCTGTGTTGAAACGATGACTCGGAGATTTCATCGTGATATCTGTGCATACCAGGAAATATCGGCTTACAGACCTGCCATTTCTTGAAGTAATCGGTGAGAATGCCATTAAAGTCGATGTCTTAATTAAGCGAAGCATTAGCCAAGGAATTACAGGCATCCCAAGGCTTAGCTGTCTTGTGGGATCTAGTTTCCCCGAGACTGAGGCTGAGGTATGTGGACTCTGAGAACTGGGAGGGAGAGAGCCATTGTTCCATGGGCTGCCTGCCTTTTGGTCCCTCTCTTGGAGGCTGCTGGGAAAGTGCGGGAGTGCACACCAACAGCAGGAAGGTAGAATTCTCTTTGCCTCCCGGGTCTCTTTAGCCCACTCATTCCTTTTGGTCAGTTGTTTGTTTATGTATAGTAAATAGATGGAGCCTAGACCCAGGCCTGGTGCTGTGGACGCTGTAACCTCACATTCATCAGGTTCTACTTCTGTCCAGGAGCCTATGTTTGAAGGAAAATTGAGGTCAAAATGAGGGCAACTCTAGCCCATCACAGTCAGGAAGTGAGGCCGGTGTGATAGGATGCAGTTCTGCCTTCCACTGTGGCAAGATGGCCAGGGCCACCAGGCGGTTCCATGTGAGAACCTCGGGCTTCTAGGTGTTTGCTGAGCAGCTCTGTTCTCAATTTTCAGGCTGCAAAATGGGCTTTATTCTCAAGGGCTCACCTGAATGAGCCAGTGTGTTGATGTCAAGTGGTCCTTAAGGGTAACTTTGGTACATTGAAAATTCAGTAGACTTTCTTCATTTTTGGGGACTACAGGCCTGTGATAAAATCTAATTTATAAGAGATTAACAATTGCCATAAGAGATTTACAATTATAACATAAAGCAATTATAACAATGTATTGTAGCAAAAGTTATGAGGATGTGACCTTCTTCTTTCAAAAAATCTTTTGTACTATAGATCTTAGTAACATCAGCTGTCATCTTTTTTCCCCCTTTTTCCTTATTAAGTCAAACACTTTCAATTGTTCACTTCAAGGAAACCACTTTGCTGTTTCCCTTTGGCACATCGGAATCACCAGCATCGCTACTTTGGGACTTTGGGGCCATCATTAAGTAAATAGGGTTATTTGAACATAAGTGCTGCAATACCTTGGCAGTTAACCGACGTGGCTAAGTGCTCACAGATGGGTAGTGTATGAGTTGTGGATGTACTAGACAAAGGGATGAGTCACATTCGGGGGGATGGAGTAGGACAGTGAGATGTCATCTTGATCCTCAGAGTGGCATGTCATTCAGATTTATGAATTGTTTCTGGGATTTTCTCATTCAGTATTTCTCAACTGGAGTTGATCTTGGGTAACTGAAGTTAGAGGGTGAGAAACTGGATAGTGGGGGATGAGGATAATGAGAAGCTGACCTAGCCTCGGGAGTAGAGGATGTCTTTGTTATATCCTCATTGTTGGCACGAAACCCCCAATACCCACAAGTTAAAGGAGGAAATGCTTATTCTGCCTCACAGTTTGTAGAGGTTTCAGTCCATAGTCAGCTGGCTCCAAGGCAGGGTAGCAGGGCACAGCAGCACAGCGGAGGAGAAACAGTCCCTGGCAGGGTAGGCAAGGAGCAAGAAGGCTTCCTTCTTTTTTCTTTCTTCCATCCATGCTGTAAGCCTGTTCACTGGTGCCACCCATACCCAGTGTGGTTTTTCCCTCTTCAATAAGTCCACCAACCACACCCCAAATTATACTAAATCAACCAGCATGATACCAATCCAGTACCACACACCCATGTTCCAGTCACTCATCTAAGCCCCACTATGAGCTCCTGAGCCTTTTGGGGAGATAGATAGATATAAGCCACAACAGATGCTTGAGAGATACAGGTAATGAAGATGCTTGAGAGATACAGGTAATGAAGTGTTCTGAGCACCTGACTTCTGTACAGAGATGAATTCTTATTAGCCAAACAAGGAAAGCTGTCATAATCTTCTTGGGCAGCTGTGACACAATACCATAGGCTGGGTGGTGTTAACAATAGCCATTCATCTTCTTACAGCTCTAAAGCCCAGAAGTCCCAGGTCCAGGTTCCAGTAGATTAAGTTCCAGTGAGGCTTTCTTCTTGGCTAGGATATGGTTACCTTCTGTCTATGTCCTCACATGTAGAGGCAGAGAGATCCAGCTCTCCGATGTTCCTTCTTCTCTTGTAAAGCCACGGTTGCCTCATGAGCCCCATCTCTATGACTTCTTTTAGCCTTCATTACCTCCCTATAGGTTCTACTTTCTTCACACTGGGGATCAGGATTTCAGCACACAAATTTGAGTGGAGTGTGTCAGTTTCCTTTCTGTTGCTACCATGGTACATCTGAGGTAGGTTGAGTTGAAAAAAAAGGATTACCTTAGCTTGTGGTTCTGAAGTCCAAGATGATATCCTTTGTGCTGGCAGAGCCCTGAGGTGGCACAGGGTATCATGTGGTGAGAGACAGAAAGGGTCTCTGTCTGGCCTCTTTTTTTTTTTTGTGGAACCAGGGATTGAACTCAGACCCTTGTGCTTGCCAGGGAAGAACTTATTCCACTGATCCATCCCCCTGGCCCCCTGGCCTCTTTTTTTTAAAAAATACATTTGGTACAGGGTCTCACCACACAGCTTGGCCTTGTAGTGACTGTCCTCTTTTCAGCCTCACCAGCGTTGGGATTACAGTTGTGCAGCACCATGCCTGGACTCGGTGGCCTGCTCAGCGTGCCCAGGGGTAGAGCCAGTGTGGCATGTGGTACTGAAGATCAAACCCTGGTCCTTGCACTTGCCTAAGCAAGCGCTTAGTCTGCTGAGCTATCTCACCGGCCCTAGGCCTCTTTTCTTCTCACAAAACCACCAAGATCTGATCATGAGACTAACCTTGATCACCTCCCATGAGTTCCAACTTTAAACATCATAGTTGACCACATTTTCTCCCTCTTAGTCTCTCATAATGGGCATTGGATTTTAAACAAGGGACCACTGGAGGGACACTGACTACATTGCAACCTTATTGCATAAGGAGCCACAGAGACCTGAGCGACCCCAGCACTTACGCATGGAGAAGCCCCATCCAGCACTTTCTTCTAGAAGCATGATGCAAAGCTCAGGGGTGCTAAGCCAACCTGTGGCTCTTGAGGAGCTCCTGGTACATCTTTGGAATGGTGACTGCCCCACCAGCGTGGGTGGCTAGCAGGAGGAGGATGCTGGCTGAGTCATCTGTCTCCTGAACATGCCGCAGAAAGGAGAAGTCAGAGATGTGGGTGTCCAGGCCGCAGAGCCTAGAGTTACTGCAAAGGAGGCCCAGCTGCAGAGCAGCCACCCTGGGGCACAACTCTTACCCAGGGCCTGACCATCCAGGGCTTTGGTGTTGTCTGTGCATTCGGGGAAGCCTGAGTATGAATTCTTTCCCTCACCAGCCTTCAGGTGTGTGATGTCAGTGGCTGTAGTTTCTTCCTGCTGCCCCCCAACCTGGTGTAATCCCTCTAGCCCTCTGTAGTATTCAGTTGCTTTGTGAGCCAGAGGCCTGGTGGCCTGTGGAGGAAGTCCCTGAACACTTAGATGAGCAGCAAATCTTTTGACTGGTAGATGCAGGCATGGCCAGGCTTGGTACATGCTCTTCCTGGGCTGACTCATGGGGTGGAGCTGACCTTCAGGGTCAGAGACGCTGTCCCTGGGGTTCCACTGGTGATTGCTTTCCTGTGCTGCCTCCTGGACTGTGAGACATGGTCCTGGCTCTGGGAAGTCTGTGTCCTGCTGGGTAGACATGGTGGAAAGCCAGCCACTAAGGAAAAGTATACAGATGGTCTCAGCATGACCCTGTGCATGACCCCTGGGCAAGTTCTGAGCCAAACGCCTCTGCACACTTTTCTGTGGACGCCAGTGCCTCAGTGTCCCAAGTGCTCTCATCTTTATGTCACCTCCAGCAGTGCACATGGCTCTGGGCTGCATTAATGTCTCACCTGGCCACGTGGCAGACTCCCCTGAGGCCGCCCTGAGCATTATCACAGGGGCCACGCTCTGCCACTCTGGATGGAATACCTGGCTCTTCCAGATTCTGGGCCACTCTGTGATGCCTCCCACGATATCTTGGGAGTACTTGGCCTCAGGGGTACCTGGTAGAGTTCTTGAATCAGGACCCAGTGTTGAGTGCAAAATGCCACACTGGGACCACTCAACAGAGGGGCCTCGGTACGCCAGGGCATGTAGTATTGGCTAAACTGGGGCCCTGTGCAGAGCTTACACTGTGATCTGGGACAGTGGACACCATGCATGTGGGGTGGCCAAGAAGCCAGGCAAAGTGGGCTCAGCCCCTGTGGGCCTCTGGGAGTAGGCATGGCTGTGGCATAGTCAAGCTTAGGACAAAAGAGAGGGAAGTGCAGTTGGCCACTTTTCCCACTTTCCCAACTCCTGAGAGTTTCAACAATGAAGCAGGACAGGATGGCGGTGGTGGTGGGGGCTGGGGACAGGAGACTGTCAGAATTCATTTGGAGTTGCTGGAACACAATTCAAAGCAAAAATGGCTTAAATGGATCTATAAAAAGAACACCCAAATCCCCTTAGACGGCGAAAGCATTTTGATGATTTCAGTATAAATGAATCTGGAACATAAGGATTAAATTTCTCTCAAAATACTCAAGAGTCTAAAATGGTGTAGAGAAGGAAAGGACTTTGAGGTACATGACTGCTTTTGGAGAATTTGCTGTGGCAGGGGACATGTCCAAGAAAGTGCCCAGAGGATAGCTTCTCTCTTGGGTTCCAAGATGGTGGCCCACAGGAGCCTTGTCTGTCCCTCTAATTCCCTCTGTGACACAGGTCACATCCTCCTTCTATCAGTCCCAGGCCTCCATTCAGGAAGCCCCTGACTCTTCCACACATGCACAGTAGTGGAGGGTAGTGGGTGGCAGCTGAGGAGGGCCAGGTTATTTTGTGTAGACAGGAGGACATTTGAGAAGAGCTGGACAGTCAAGGTCAGAGCACCAGGCAGGACTGAGAGTGACTGAGTCAGAGACCAGAAGCTGAACAACCACCGGTGTGAAGGGTCTGCCCAAAGGGAAGTGACAGAGCTGGGATTGCAGAATCTCAGATGCAAGAAGCAAGGAGAAGGGGGAGACTGGGGCAAGGCCAACAGTAGGCTCTGAAGACAGTAGCTGCTTCCTGTGGGCAGTAGGGAGACTTCTGAGAGAGCCTTCTGTCTAATAGCAAGATACTCTTCCTATGAAGATAATTCTCCAAGAATGGATACTTACATGAGCAAGATATTCCATGAACAAGACGCTCTCCCTGAGCAGATATTTTCCATAAGAAAGATACAGTGCGCTTCACGAACAAGATATGCTCTACCAGCAAGATGCTTCCCACCTGCAGGATACTCCTGACACAAGTCTGCTCTGGCTGCCACAAAAAAAATGCCACAGCAGGAGGGCTTAGGCAATAGACGCGCATTGTCTCATGCTGTGGAGGCTGGAAGCCCAAGTTCCCAGTGTCTCAGGGCTCGCTCCTCCTGATGCCTCTCCTTGGCTTGTAGGTAGCTTGTCCTCCCTGTGTCCTCACACAGGCTCACTGGTAGAAAACTTGCTTAGCATGCCCAAGGTCCTGGGTTCAATTCCTAGCATCAAGAAAACCCAAAATGTCCCCACATTTTCCAAATTAAATGAGAGGTCGGATGAGCTGGATATATTTATGTATTTATTTATTTGGTACAGGGTCTCACTACGCAGCTTGGACTCACAGTGCTCCTCCTGTCTCAGCCTCCCCAGCACTAAGATTACAGGCATGTGCCACCATGGCTGGGTTCTGTGGCCAGCATGGCACGGGGCCAGCACGACAGATGGTACCAGGGATCAAACCTGGGTCCTTGCACTCACCGTGCAGGCGCTTAGGATGCTCAGCTACCTCCCCAGCTCAGTATTTTGTTTTGTTAGAGACATTTCCATCACTTCTCATTTTACTGAATGTCCTCTGAGACACTTTATCAGATATTTTCCTAAAAATAGAAACAACCATTTGATTTCTCTCCCTAGGTCAAATAATATAATCAACTATATTAACACTTTTCCTGGTGTTGAGGCCCTCTTGGCTTTGGGTAGTGTAGTCTTTTATGTGCTTCTGAATCATGTGTGTGTGTGTGTGTTTCTGGATTCTGTTTGCTTATATTTGACTTTGGATTTTTTTCCTCTTGATATTTATAAAAGCTATTTGTCTAAAGCTTTTACCAGATTTTGGTATCAATGCGCTTGCTTTGTTAAGGCCTTTTGAAAGTTTCCCACTTTATCTTTGCTGAAAAGAGCTTTAACCACTTGGAATGAAAGGTCTAGGAGTGGGTCCCTGTGGAAACTTTGGGGCTTGGTTCTTTTTGGGGGTGGTGGTGGTGGCAGTGGTGGTAGTGTTCCTAAAATTTTCTGTTTAAAAGAATGTCATAAAGAATATCCTTTGTATCCTTCCACACTTCTGTTTGGCACTTAGATAAATGCCTACATGTATAAGTGCTATCCAAGAGTGTCCACAATTCAGAGTTTAATCAACAGGTCCTTCTGATCCCTGCCTTCCCACTGGA
>NDGN011457455.1:0-16666 GCA_002564285.1 Tympanoctomys barrerae | reverse complement strand
AGTACCATTTATTTAAATAAGTTCATTTTGCACATATTTTCTTTAAACTAAACAGTTCACAAGCCCCACAGGAAAATCCCAGGGATGACACCCCAGGGCCTTCATAATGCATAGTTCTACAGGTTTTTCTCTCTCTCCCTCCTTTTGTCCCCTCTTTCTTTTCTTCTCCCCAACTGGTGTAACCCCCATCACCTCTAGACTTCCACCAGCCTCTTGTTGGCGCCCTAACCTCTCCAGAACCTATGAGTAACACATTTCTGCTGTTCATGCGTTTTGGTTTTGCCATCTAGTGGTGCCTTACCTGACACATACCTGGACCTAATTCCCTGCCACCACATACACACATACACAGTGCACACTCATCAGGACTCTCTCAAAGCAGGGTTATCTCAGCTTACAGCACTCTCAAGAGAGGAACCACAAGACCAAATTAAAAATAAACTGTAAAAATTTAAACTGTCAGATAGCACAAGTACTGTAGCTGGCTTTTAAGATAAGTGATCCAGAGGCCGGGGAGATAGCTCAGCAGAATATCAGTAGCCTGAGTTCAATCCCTGATTCCACCAAAAAAAAAAAAAAAAAAAAAAGGATAAAGTGATACAATAAGAAAACCTCCAGTGTGAACATTGTCATCAAGTTTTTGCTGACATCACCTTTGCTACTGTCCATTGGCTAAAACAAGTCATGTGATCATGCCCTCAGGCCATGTGATGGGAAAGGGCACAAAGCAGGGCACAGCACTGGGGTCTGTGGGTCAGTGGGAGCCTGCGGACCACGTGGCTGGCTGCATCCCCACTCTTTCTGTCTGTAACTCCCTCCATCTTAGTGCTGGATCTCTAGATGCTCCACTGTTTGCTTACATTTTTCTACTTTTTTCCATCTCTGCCTCCTTGTCCTATTTGGAGAAAGAGTCATAAACTTTATTTTCCAATCCTACTGAATCCTTTTATTGTTCCCTGAATGTTTTCATAATGTATCCTGTCCTTATTTCTACATGCAAAATCTTATCTAATCTGTTAAGTATGTTAGTATACGTTGGAAAGGGTGTGCTTTGGGAGTTTGTTTGTTTGAATTTCTTTTTAGATATTTTCTACCCACAATCTGTTTTCTCCATGTTGCTTTTTACCTCTTGTTTACTTGTGTGAACCTCAACCTTTCATGTTATAGCCTTTTTTTTTTTTTTTGAGACTTTTTTTGGATCCTTGATTGTTCACTTACATTGAGGAGTGAGAAACAAACACTTGGAAGGTCTGAGCATATGGGTAAAGTTGCTAACTTAAGCCTGCCCTACTGAGTGACCTGTTTCAGCCATTTGTTGCAGAACTTTTAGGGCCAGCATCTCAGGTCTATCCTTATGAGTGCATCCGGCTCTTTAGAGAAGATTTTCAGTCCCCACCTAGAGAATAAAAGATGGGTAACAGCTCCTGGACCTGAAAGAGGAGCTTGGAGCAGGCTCTAGATGCAGGTATTGCAGGATTCTGCTCTCCACTGTGTGCTTGTGTTCAAAGGTTTTCTCCCTGGCCAGAGGAAGGGCAGATGCCCACAGCAAGACCTGGACTTAGGGATCTAGAAATCTAGTTGTTTCCTAACCAGGCTTCAACCATTTTTTCCCTCATTTTAGCCACTCATTCCCTTCACCTTCATATCAAGTATAACTAGAGTTACTACTCTCAACCCCTTGAATATTCTGCAGTCATCCTGTTGGTTCCTGGCTTCTTCCACTGTCAATGTAGCAGTCAGTTTTCTTGGTTTGGCTGACTAGACAGCACCTATACATCTGCTCTTCAATTTTTGAAATTGTGCTTGCTCCATTGTTGTGGCATGTTCTCTCTCTCTCTCTCTCTCTCTCTCTCTCTCTCTCTCTCTCTCTCTCCTCTTTCCTCTCATCTGTCCATCTCCCCAGTTTAATGGGGTTTCAAAAGGGTACAGAGCTCATGGGTAAGTTCAACCTGCTCTGTTTTCCCAGAAACAGTACTTACTATTTCTCAAGCACATGTTGCTAACAGAAAAATTAGAAAATATAGGGGAGAAAGAAGAAAACCCTTGCAACTTCACCATCCAGAAAGAACTCACTCTTCACATTTTCCCTTCAGTGTGTGGGTGCTGGGGAAATGAGGCATTCCTCTATGCACATCACTAATATATGCTCCCCTTCTCTCTCTGGGCCCTGTGGTGCTCCACCTTTACTTGAAAGCAAGACAAACACAACTCCTTCCTTGCAGTCTGAGACCTGCTTGGGGAAGACTAACAAACTGTATAAAAATATTATGATGGGGTAGCAGCACAGTATTTGGGGGTGCAGAGGCAGGAATATTGAAGTTCAACTTGTATTTGCATGCCTGGTAGGATTCCTGGTAGAAAGACAGAGATTTCCCAGTCCACCCAAAGAACTGTAATGTGTATGTCACATTTCTACAACAAAGATATGGAGAAAATGTAATATGATGAGCTTTTTTCTCTTAGCATGAACTATGTAGAACTTTATACTCATCATACATCAATGTTTCGTTGGCCAATTAGTAGTCCACTGGACAAATGTAGCAATATTAGCTAGGTGTGTTGGTGTATACCTGTAATCCCAACATTTGGGAGGCTGAGGCAGGAGGATCTCCGTGAGTTTGAGACCAGCCTACTGCAAAGTGAATTCAAGGCCAGCCTGGTGGGCTGGACCATCTCTGTCTTCTCTTTCCACCAGGAATTCTACAGCCACACAAGTATAAGATGAGCTCGATATTCCTACCTCTGTGCCCCCAAATACTATGCTGCTACCGCAGAACATAGAAAGCCTGTCTCAAAAAAGACAAAAAAAAAAAAAAGGGTAACTCTATTTATCAAACTAGTGACTTGCCTATATTTAGATATCTCCAGTTTCTAAGAACTACTACTTATGGTAAACTTCCTATTGCTGAAATTCAATAAGATTGAAAGTAAGCTCCAAAAAGGAGCTATCTGGTTTAGTAACAAAGCACACAAAGGGGAAAAAGTGTGAGAGATTGCAACTGGCTAACCTTTAACCTGCACGCTCAGTGAGGTGGCAGCCACAACGGTAAATGCAGACTCGGATGGCACAGACACAGTTCAGCACCCAGAACAGGCAGTGCAATCACACAGGTCTGCTCTAAACATCTGGAACACGGCTTGGCTCTGCCAACAGATGTTAAGAGAGGCCTTGGAAACTCCCTGTCTTGCTTACTTCTCTAGCTTCTTGTCCTTTCCCACTGAGGTTTCCAAAATACTGTGCTGTGTCCTGCTATGGGAACTGCCACAACATCTCACCTCCCTTGGCTTTCTTCGCAAGGGCTGTTTGAGAGGAATTCACAGCATACTCCCTAGTTTGAGTCTGGCCCACCCAGCCCAGCAGTAGGGCCCAGCACTTATTGCTTTTAAATAAAGATTTACTGGAATTTAACTGTGTCCATTCATTGACATTTTGCCTATAGTTGTTCTCATGCTATAGCAACAGAATGGAGTTAATTGTGACAGCCACTGTGTGTGCCATAAAGCCCAAACAGCCTGGGCAGATAACATGTTAGCTCAGGATCTCATCTGTAGTCTTTTTTCTAGCCATTCTCCTATTCCTCCTACCCTCTAAATTCTAGCTTCCCTCCATTTTTTGTAGCCCTGTATTTTTTTGTAATTATTTCATGATTATTTATCTCCTATTGATATGTAAGTGACATGAGAACAGGGGTCTCACCTTGGTTTTTTGGGGGGAGAACAAACGGGGTCCACCTCTTTAAATTCCCTGCCACACTCCACCCCATTTCCCTTTAATGAAAGGCAAACCTGAAGCATCAGAGAAGCCAGCTGTTCTCTGTCAGTCCAGGGAGACTGGAAAATGGAACCCAGCCAGGAAGAAGTGAAAAGGCTCCCCTATTAGAGGGCCTCCTAATGACTCATGTTGGGTACGTGAGAGGAAGCTGAATCCTTCATTCAGACCCAGCAGTGTAGTTCTGGCAAGAAATACTCATGCTGCTAGGTGAGTTGACTTCAGATAATTTCAGGGAACATGTAACTGAACCCAGAGTTAAAACCCTTTACTCTGAATCATCCTCCTGCCTCTGAAAAAGTGGGCATAAAGGCAAGTCACTTACTGTAAAAGAACACAAGACACTCTGGAAGAGCTTGGTTTTCTGGAGACAGAAAGGTGCTAAAGAGTAAGGATCGTGTGATAGAAATCCAAAGAGAGGTGTAAGGAAGGGAGGTAGCTTTACCAAAGGTCCCTGCAGGGATGTTGAGGCAGTAGGCAGTGACTTCCCATTTCTCTTCCCCACTGTGGCTTCAGAGCTATCCTTGATAAGACAGAAGCAGATTTCACAGGCAATCTTAGACCCTCCTCCCTGGGGGCAGCAAAGTCTACTTTGCTGTTTCCGCTCTTCCTCCTCATCCTCTGGGGTCAGTGGACTGAATGACTTATTCAAAGTTCGTATTTGTGTTCCCAGAATTCAAAACACATCTGCCTGCCACATAGTAAGCTTTTGAAAAAGTCCCTAACTAAATCACCAGTTCCCTCTGTCTTCCTTGAGCAGATGTTAGTACGAAGGGGGAAATACTTAGGAATAAAAGAGTACCCTTGCCAAACACTGAAAACCTGTTGTCTTTATCCATTTTCTGATATGGATATAACAAAAGGGCATGTTATGACAGAAAGCACAGACTGGGAAACTGATAAAAAAATTTTTTTTAAAAGAAACATGCTTCTCACAGTTTCTGGAGGCTGAGAAGTGCAAGCTCAAGGGGCCACATCTCCTGAGGGCTTTGCGCTGCACCATCACATGGAGAGGGTCACGTGCAAGAGAACATGCATGAGAGATCAAGAGAGGCAGATTCTCTTTTATAACAAACCCAGTCTTGACCCACCAAACCCACTCCCGCAACATCAGCACTAATTCACTCCAAAGAGCAAAGTCTTCACAACATACTCTCCAATGGGCTCCACCTCCCACCACTACTGTAATCGCAGTAAAATTTCAACATGAGTTTTGGCAAGAGCACGCATTCACAACACAGCAGCTCGCTTGTCAAAAAGTGATTTGTTTTATTCTTTGAGATTTCAGAAGGCAAAGAGCTAGCGAGGGGAGAGGGTTTTGCTCAGTGCAAAGGATAAAACTGAGAGAAACTGGAAAGACAGAGTTCATATTGCTGCAGAGCGTCAGGCAGAAACCAGCTGAACCAAGAGGGTTTACTCTGAAGAGAAATTTGAGCTGGATGCCCCATGTTCCTCCTGACTATAGCATTCTAATTCTCAACTAAAGGCACACTTACTGGCAGGGAAATAATATTTACATAATCACTCTGCTTAAACAATGAGTCTCATTGCTTTAGTTTGAGTATTGTAACAAACTTTAATGATACTGGTTCACGGATAATATTCTGACCTCCATCCTTCAAACAGTGATATAATCAGTAGAAATCTATTCCTGTGACCACAAATTTCATGACTCATATTTTCTTTAGGATATATGTCACATTGCACCAGTCACAAAAATTAGTGTATGTCTTTTAAACACCAAGCTAAGACCAGAAAGGCAATTGATAATACATATTACATGAAACATATTATTTTAAAAACAATTTAGAGAAAATGTTCAAAGGAAAGAACTGGGATGGGGGAAAAGAGACAAGCAGGAAGAGGGACAAAGATATGTGTATGTACTCACAAGTCAACTAAGATAATTGTACTACTCATTTCTATTAGTTCATTCAAAGGAACAGTTAGTGCTTATATTGTTTGGTCGATTTTGCATGCTTTCATCTGGTAATCTGAGCAACGACTTTAAAGATAAAAATAAGCAATATAATAACCAATATTATTTCCCATTATCTTGCTTTGAAATTCTGAGACTTTTTTTTCCTTTTCTCTTTAAAATAAAAAAAAATTAGTAGTCTTTGGTCAAATGCTATCAAAGTAATTTCAAAGAAAATCTCAACTCATTGAATGCCACCTATTTTTTGCTAAAATGTTAAGTGAGACTACAAGTTCTAAAGCATTTGTCTAATACCTTTCTTTGAAATGGGTTAAGACCACTTCTTAAGTAACTTGTCATAATAATAGTGTTTATGATTATTATTAATGAATGTATACCACACAGTTATGGTTTGGATACATGTCCTCCACAGATCCCTACAGTAAAGGCTCTTTCCCTATGCTGGTGTTACTGGGAGGTGCTGTGGAGGTGGGGCTTGTAGGGGACCCTGTTGTAGTGGGTGCCCTTGAAGGGGGCTGAGGCCTTGTTCTCTTCCTCATGCTTAGTTGTTCCTGGAAGATGAAATGTACTGTTTATTCCTCCATACACTCCCAATGCAGGGCCGGCCAGATGGCTCAGCAGACTAAAGGCGCAGCAGCTGGAGTTCGATCCTGGTGTGCCATGCGGGCCCCACCACTAGGGCACACTGAGCCAAAGATTGAGACTGGGCATGGTGTTACACGCCTGTAATCCCAGTGCTTAGGAAGCTGAAACAGAAGGCTCATTACAAATCTGATCTGTGTAGTGAGACCCTGCAGCCCTGTACTAAATACACACACTGCCACTGTGATGTGCTCACCTCACTGGGATCCCACAGTGGGACCACTAATTCTGTATTGGAACTCCTAAAACCATGAGACAAAATAAGCCTAAGTTAATTATTTTAGGTATCTTTGTTATAGTGATGAGAAATGGTCAAATACATTCACTGTTTACATTTTTACAACATGTTAGCATACAGTGTGTGTTTTAATTCTCCCAGTCACTAGGAGGGAGCCAAGGTGAATAGGACTACCAGCTGCAGGATCTGCTCCTACCTGAGCTCAACCTAGTAGCTCAGGAGCCTGCAAACTTCCCAGCCCCTTTACACCACAGCATTTGGCTCTGCCATGGCGACCAGCAGGGAAGGGAGGGGGCACCTTCTGCACCAGGTCACACTCTCCCATTCTTGTCTTTTCCTGCCCACTAGAATGAAGAGAAAACACTTGCTCTGGAGATCCACAAAGGTCATGAACATATCCAGGCAGACATTTATTTTTCATGGTTCTTCCTCTTTAAAGTCTTTTTCCAAAGACAGTAGGAAAAAGCAGACCATAAGTCTTTCATTTACAAAAAAGAAAAGAAACATATTGAAATGAGCAGATGTTATTTTACCCATATGCTTATTTATTAATTAAAAACCATACTGAGTATTTCCACTCTGTCAGAGACTGCAATAAGCACTGAAAATTCTGAAGTAAATTAGTCTGTGTCCCTGAAGAATGTTTAGTAAGTTCATGAACTACTCTATCTGCTATTGCCCTAATGGGAGTGTTTGAGCCAGGTCTTTGAAGGGTAAATAAGAAAATAAAAGCCTGTCCCAAGACAGAAGGGAGAAGACATGTAAGTATCCTTCAGATTTAACTTGGTACCCAGAATATGTCAAGACAGAGCATATAGCATGTATGTTATGTTCATCTGTTTAAATATAGGTAATATGTGTAACCTTGTTGTAGCATTTTTTGAGAGAAATGGGTGTGGGTATGAGGATTCAATAGCAATCTCTTTTCTCACTCATTCTATCTCCTATTCTACCCCATTATACCTAAAATTCCTTTATACTTCAAAAATGCAACAGTCACTCAAAGGGCCTTTTTGCACAAATTAATTATAATAAAATTATAATTAATCTCTAAAGGTCATAATCCAGTTCAAGGAAAAAAATTCTGTTTTGTTTGTGTGCATGCCAGGGATTGAACTCAGGACCTCGCACCTGCCAAGCAGGCACTTATGCCAGTGAACTACCTCTCCAGCCTGAGAAAAAATTATAATAGAAGTAAAATAAAATAATTTAAAAATCATAGCAGCATTTTCATGAATGCAGTTATTGGAGCAATATTTTTCATAAAAACTGAGATATCTCAGAAGGCTTCTGCATGCAAAAGCCACGACTACCTATACAGTCAGGAAACACATTCGTGCATTAACTCACCTCGAACTTAAATGCACACTGACATTACTTGAATGCTTACCAGTTTACATTTTCCCTCTTCAACTCAAAATAACTGCATTCATTAAAATGTTGCTATGATTTTTAATCATTTTATTTTACTTCTATTATAAATTTTTTCAGGTTGGAGAGGTAGTTCACTGGCATAAGTTCCTGCATGGCAAATGCAAGGTCCTGAGTTCGATTCTTGGCACACACACACACACAAAAATAACAGAATTTTTTTCTTGAACTTGACTGTGACCTTCAGAAAACATTGCACTTAAGCTGATATTCAAAGAGCAGTGATTCAAACTCTTCAGAAACATTTTAACTATTTCTGATCAAATGCATATTGAATTAAGTCATAGTCTATAAAATGCAATAAATTTCAGCCTAGTTAATTGTTCTAACCATGTACCAAATACATTTTAGTAAAGGGAAATTTTTAAAGCACATCTTAAAAGTTATATTACATATGAATGTATAGACATAGTTATGTAGGGATAGTATGTATATACATATATACACATACATACATATATGTGTGTATATAATTTGATGATACATATACTACATAAATTATACTTATAACTTAGGAAAAATAAAATTTCAACCAAACAGCAAAACCCTTTCAATATATATTCCTAAAGTTAGCCAAAGCACTTTGCTATTTGCCCCATTCTGAAAAACCTTCATGGTGCTCTATAGGAAATACAATGTAGGTCTGGGGTGAAAGGAGCACACAAGACAGTTCTTTAAGAATTGGTGGGCTTTTTGCAACATCTACAGGGCCCAGGGAGCAACCACACTAGTTAGGAGGTTTTTCTAATTACTGAGGCAGAATCTGATAGTAGCCTGAGTCCAGATTGAAGCCATAGATAAGGAAGGTTGCAGAGCTTTGATTCTGGTAGGTATAGTGGTAGGATTTATTAACAGGCTAAAAATGAGATGTGGGGAAAAGTGGGTCATTAAATTTGGGAGCTCAACCAACAGTAAAAGCAAAGTGCTGCAAGATAGGAACAATAGGAGATTGGTTTGGGATGTGTTACAGGTTACTCACCTACATGCTTGGTGGACAAAGCAGTTGCCCCTTCAAGTCTGAAGCTCAGAGAAGATTTGACTAGATCATAACTTGGAATGTTCAGATTCAGAGAGAATTCCTGGAGCAATTCTAAATGGGAGGATAGAACAGAACCCTGGAAGCTCCACTCTTCCAGGCAACACAAGAAGCAGTGGAGACAGAGAAGAAATGGCCAGGAAGCTGCAAGAAGAAGCGAGGAGGGCAGGAATAGGGACTTGGCAGCCAAGCTGAGGAAGTGGACAAGGCAGGGGCAAAGGGAAAGGATTTAAACACATGATATAGACAGATAGCCAAGACCTTATGGGCTTCAGTACTAATGTTCAAAATGAAGACAGTATTTGCAAGAATGCCCCAGAAAGTGGAGAGGGGTGAGATACATATATCTGCAAGTTGGTCCTTGGGCAAAACAAAAGCTCAGAGGTATTGCTGAGGCTAAACTTCCAACTGTAGGCCTAGTGCTGTGGGTCTTTTTGTTGTTATTGTTGAGGATATCAAAAACCTTTCAAGAGCCGTGAAAGCTGAACAGGCAAGCCAGGAAGAGAAAAGGGTCTCTTTAGGGCAGTTTTGGCTAATCTATGGCATGCAGTGGATTGTTCGTATCACTGAAAGCTGTATAAGGTTAGCCATCACTGCTTTAGGGTATAGCGAGAGCACCAAAGTCACTAGCACCAGGCCCTATGAGAAACCCTGCTTTCAATTCAATAAGAAGAAAGGTTTGTACTAATAGTGTTTGGACAGGATATCCTGTCAACATCTTGTACTATGGATAACCACTAAGAAGATAACAATGTACAAGGTATTAATTATTGAAACTGTCCTATTAATCAGTTTTGAAACTGTCCCATTTCTATTTGTTTCTCAATAAAATAAAATAAAATAAAAAGAGAAACCCTGCTTTCATTCTTCTCAATACACACACACACACCTACACACACACACACACCATTTTTGTCAAGACTTATAATCACTATCAATCCACAAAGATTGCTGATATCTCCATTATGAGCAGGGCTCCCCATTACTTATCCTGCAGTTTGCCCTGCTTCCTTCCCTCCAAGCAATCAGATAATGAATCTGGAATCTGAGTTCAACAGTTTTCCCCAGAGGCCCCTTTAACCATTGTAAATTAATGGAACATGGGTTAGGGACGCTGGCTTGCTTTATCTCTCACCAGCATTGCTTCCCCAGTACACGTCATATGCTAAGGTTTCAAGGGTCCCTAACTCTGTGAGATAACAACACTTAGCCTAGTAAAATCAACACTGCAATATCCTAGTAGCAAAATCAGCAACTGCCCACAAACTCCAAGAAACAGCACTGGAAATTGAATGGAAGAATCTTGTAGGGCAAGATGAATTTAAGATATAATGTTAGATAATGGCAACTTCGAAATAACATACAAACAGGATTAAATTCCAAATTCAAAGAAATTTAAAACAAAAATTAATATTTTACAACAACTAACATTTTGTATGCAACATCAACAAAGCCAAGGCAAGTGACCACCAGTTACTAATTTCTTATGAATACAAAGTCCATTGTATTTCTAGAAAGGATGGTTAGTGATTGTCAAATTTTTTTGTGTAATTTCTAAAAAACATAGCTGTAAAGTTAGCCACAGGGCAAGGATAGGAGTGGATATATGAATTTAAACTGTGTTGACTGAAAATACCAAAGTAATAGTTTCATGCAATATCTTATGTTATAAATGAAATGGATATTATTCTCTGTAAAAGTAGATGACAACTTTTATATGCATATAATATCTACTATGCACACTCAAAATAGAATTGTGTGTTCTAAATCTCAAGTAGTGATTGTACAGGGATGATCTACCAGATCCACCAGCTGGTCCATGAGTCTCTTATTTGTTTCTAGTATGAACTGAATCTTCAAAGGACAAATGGTTCTCCCCAGATCTTTTTTTTACCACCAGCCATTGACTGAGGATGTTTAGGATTTATAGGTTTCTTAAAAAGATTGCTGGACAGAAAAAGTTCGAGAAATCATTGCTAGAAAATACTAATTAAAAGATATATATCACTACAAGGTGATTAAAATCATGATTTGTCTAACAAATCCTGTAGTCTTGTATGACCAGTGGTGGCCAACAGATTTTGTGACAATGACCTGATTTAGCCATTATTGCATTACCACAGCTGAGGGTACCAAGTAACTCGAAAGCCCAACACCATTATACCTCAATTATCTACAACTTTAATTATAAGTGGTTAGCATCAGTTTTAATCTTGAATTTGTGGCATCTTGACACAAAATTTAAAACTAAGTCTTGGAGTAGGTTCACAAGCCACCAGACTAGGGAGCCAAAAGGTAAACATCTAAGTACTTTTATTAAAATGTGTACAAACGTATGTGAAATATTCTATCGTGATACAAGACAATATATAAAGTACGCCAATAACTGAATTTTACAAATAAACCCTAAACCACTGGGGATTCAAATATTAAGCAGAAAAGAAGGGAGAAGACATTAACCAAGGGTATTTTATTGTGCATAGCAATATTTCCTATCAAAACTTACAAGGCCTTTTCACAAGGACGTTAAAAGTACCTGTGTTGTACTAATATCTTCATCAGTGAGGAACCCTTGCCACTGGAGACTAAAAATACAGATGTTTCAGATTGTTCACTTTCTATATCTCCCTGCAATGTGTTACTTTTATGCCTTGCTTTAAGACTGGTTGCCTGTAGACCCCTGGTTAAGTGAAGTTGGTGAACATAATTTTCAGCTCTGCCTCAGAAATCACTTTTAAGCGCTGTTTAAGCCAGACCCATACACGATGGGGTTTTTGACACATCTGACTTCGATGCGGTGAGACCTTGATCTTTACTGGATCGACACTATAAGGCTTTTGAACAAAGTTGTTTCTTTCATTCACCTCCCTCATTTTCTCCCTTCAGCCACCACTAGTGAATCCTCCCTCACCATACTTCTAGGAATTCCTAGAGGGAACACCTAGAGGGAAAAGTTCCCTTTCCCCACTGGAGAGACTGATTCCTATTTCCTTTTGCAACTGGGTTCCACGTGACAGAGTTTCCTTCCGGCTCCTAGGTCACATCTTTCCAGGGAAGCTAGGGCTGCTAGGTCCTAAGTGAAGCGTAATCCTAGGTGACCCCTTAAAGTTGTTCAAGTGAGGCTTCCTTTGACTGGGAGACTCAGGGTTCCTCTTGTCCCTGGCACCTCCGAGGTCCTCTCCCCAAGGTGGCCCTCTGCCTGGGCCCTCGCACTCACCAGAAGAAGATTGTGAGCCACCAGGTACCCGAGCCGAGGGCTGCCGGGGATTCCCGGGGCCAGGCGCCCGGTGGCATAGCCGTGCCAGGCCACCACGTAGGGGTTGTCGATGGTGATCCAGTATTTGACTTGGCTGCCAAAGTGGCGGAAGCAGAGCTCAGCATAATCCCTGAAGTGGTCAGCCAGGGAACGGTTAGCCCAGCCACCATAGATGTCCTGCAGGCTCTGAGGCAGGTCCCAGTGGTACAGGGTGACCACGGGCTGAACGCCCAGCTCCCGAAGCCGCTCCAGCAGGCGCCGGTAGTAACGCAGGCCCTCGCGGTTGGGGGCGCCCGCGCTGCCATTGGGGAACACACGCGCCCACGAGATGGAGAAGCGATAGTGAGTGACCCCAAGCTCGCGCAGCCCCTCGGTGTCACGGAACACGTTGTTGTAGCCGTCGCTGGCCACATCTCCAGTGGTAGGTAATGGGGCTCCCGACGGCTGGCCTGCCCCGCTGGGGTCGCCGGCGACCGCGGGGGGCCGATGAGTGAAAGTGTCCCAGATGGACGCGCCCTTGCCGTGCTGCCGCCAGCCTCCCTCGGTCTGGTAGGCGGCGCTGCCCACAGCCCAGAGGAAGCCGTCGGGGAAAGTGTCGTGGAGGAGGCCCGCGGCCTCGGGCACCGGGGGGCGCGCGAAGCGGGCCCAGGTCTGCGCGCCGTCGCCGGGCTCCGCACGCAGGCAGCGGCCGCACAGAGCCAGCAGCAGCAGGAGCAGCGGGAGCAGCGGTGGCTGCCGCGGGCGGCGCGGAGGGGCGCGGGCGGGCATGCTGCGCCGAGCCGGAGCCAGCCGGGTCCCGCCGCACCCCTTTATGCCTGCGCCACCGCCGCCCGCCCCCCGCCGGCGCGCCCACCCCCGCTCCCGGCCGCTGGCAATAATTACCTCGGTGCACAGGCGCCTCCCTCCGCGCCGCGCTAGGGGCGGGGGCGCAAAGGGCGCTGGGTGCCCCGGGAGGGGGCGCGGCGACGTCGGAGAAAGGGCCCCTGCCCCTCCGTGCTCGCGGGAGCCGTGCCGGGCACTTTGGCGACGCTCGGAGTCCCCGCGCTCCCTTCTTTCTGCCACCCTCGAGTCTTCCAAGGGGAAGCAGTATAGATGGGGCTCCTCGAGGACGGGAGGCAGTGGCCTTACTTTCTGAGAACTGGCGCGCCAGGAAGCACCTGTTTCTCCTTACGCCCTTTCTGAGGCCCGGAAAGCTTCAGTTGACGTTTCTAGGGCTGACTAGGGATGGTTGAAATGGTGGACGGAAGGCCAGGTGGGGAGAGCCACCTTGGAACTGTGCCGGGTGCTAGAGAGGTTCTGTACGCGGTTCCCCACAGTCTGGTGCTTTTGGAGCTCAGCACCCCACCAGCTCCAGAGAGGAATGCCACGTCCACAACGCCGTCTGTGGAAAAGAAAGCAGACGTCTGTCTGTCTGTCTGTCTGTCTGTCTGTCTGTCTGTCTTCCTCTCCCTCTTTCCCCTGCCATGTGTGTGTCTGTGTCTCTGTCTCTCTCTCTGCCTCTCTGTTCTCTTTCTCTCTCTCTCTCTCTCTCTCTCTCTCTCGGCTTTTAACTATTTCAAACCAGTACTTTAGAGTTCTCAGAATTCCTTGTTAAACTTTGAATTACAGTTGATTGTTCTGAACAACAGAAAAAAACAAACAAACTACGTTTTCTATTTGGAGCATACCTCATTTACCTTTATTATCTCTTTGCATCCACTTTATGAACAACCGCATTTTAGCTTCAGCTCTGACCTGACAAGTAATTTATCTGTGCAAAGTTGTTAGCTGTGCTGTTGCCAGGGGTTCCTGGGCCCCATATTTACTACCTGAGCTGTGCAGGGAAACAGGAGGGGTGATTTTAGCTCAACCCACCACCTATCCCAGACAACAACACACAACCGTGACTTTCCCAGCTGTTCTGCAGTACTCTAAACAGAAGTCAGGAACCAGGACAGGCATTGTCTGTGTGAACTGTGACTAGCTGATACATATTGGTGACAAGTAGAAGACCTGGGTTCCACCTTTGTGGATTTCAGACAGAACAATGTCTCCAAGCTTAAGTTTTCTCATCTGCAAAGTGGGGATGGGTTGTCTGCCTGTTCTCACAGAGGACTGTTAAGCTCCAAATAAATATTATACACAAACATGACTCAAAGTCCAGACAAAGGAAAGATCTTGCTAATATTTTTACCTTCTTGTTCAGTAAGTGAGAACACAGGCCTAGTACGCCTACACAAGGGTTGATTGACTAATCTCCTCAGAAAGGTACACACTTTCTCCACTAATCCTCCCTGCACTGTGTCATGCAAATCAAAAGTCAATAAGCTCTTGAGTATTGCAGATACATGTACTTTTAAAAATTCCCTTGAAATGTAAGTATAAGAACTACATTCCAATATTTTATTAAATATGCCCAACTCCAGCTAGTAACTCCTGATTAGTAAAATTGAGTTGTCAAATTGGAACAGAGACTTACTGCTATTCAGTTGAATGTGGTATTTATGTTTTTAATAAATGTGAAATAACAAACAATGATGTGTCAGCAATTTTAAAAATTACAACTCATAGTCATTGTCCTTCCAGTTGAATTAAAAAGAATCTACGTCTTGCGTACAGTATTCACTTGCCCTTTTACAGCTGAAGATTAGACTTGCTGGGTGGGAACTTGTTAAATTTCAATTAGAAATGCTTCATGAGTCTCATGGAAAATGGCTTAGACTAAGTATCTGCTTGTTGATGTATGGTCTGTTTGCTCAGAACAGATTGTATCTATTGCTATTTTTATGTAACCAATAGTAAAAGATAAAAAAAGAAAAAGTTTCATTTAAAGCAGCGACTACAAAGCAGGATCAAGTGTAAATGTTCTACATATGAAATTCGTCTGAGTGAGACATAAAGCAAAAGTGTCTGAGATCAACATCGAGGCTTTCAACATTTGTACTTTCCCAAATGACAGTTAACTTAACCCAAGTAAATTATTACATGATGATTAAACTTTACTTCCAGAACTCTTTGTTTATCAAGGTTCTGTTCATAGTTATCAAGTTCTAGATTCCTGGAGAGGGAAAAATTGCTGTAGATCCTTCTCATGTGTTTGGTTTTATTTTGACAGTTATTTTTTACAGCCACCATCAAACATCTACCAGTCTGGGTTTCAAATGCTTTGTTTGCTTGCACTTAAGAGATTCATTTTTTTCTTGTACTTTGAATATAAAGGTGAAGCTATTGATGCATCCCCCAAAATACCTTTTAAATTTTCTTACAGACTCTGCTCATAGTGATGAACTTTAACAATATAATAGTGGGCAACAAACTGATCATCTTTTCTCTGTAAACAATACTCCTGCATTTGGTCCCTTAGCTGTTTTCCTATAAGCCTCTGGGACCATGGGAGTCCTCTGCCACCAAGAGCACAGAAGCATGTTCACTGATTCTCATGAGCCCAAACAGGATGCCAAGCTCTTGAGCTGTCAATTCTCCCCTCTGTGGCATGGTAGTTCTATAATATTCCTCAATTTCGTGGAGGAGAAACTGTTAGTTAGAAAACTAACAGGTACTTGGAGACTTCAGTACAGAGATGACAAACACCATCCTCGGAGACAATACAGAAGAGAAAATTAGCTTGTTCTATTAGAAGTCACCTATTCCTGTTAGAAAAATTCAGAGAGAAGAGAAATTACCCTAAACTGAGATTGTTAGAAAAGTTTCACAGATGAGGCCATCCTGGGCTAAATAATGAGCTCATGACCACCCTGAGCTACACAGTGAAATCCTGTCTCAAAACAAATAAACAGGGCCCAAGAGATACCTCAGCAGTCTAAGCACCTGCCTGGCAAGCACAAGGACCCAGGTTCAATTCCTGGTACCACATGCTGTGCTGGCCCCATGTCAAGCTTGCCACCAAAACTGGGTACGCCTATAATCCCAGTTCTGGGAAGACTGAGACAAGAAGATCACTACTAGTCTGAGCTGCATATGAGACCCTGTACTAAATAAATAAGCAAATAAAATAAAAGATTAAAGAAACAAATGAAAAGTTTTACAGAAAAGATGTGGCACTATCTGTGGCTTAAAGTATAACACTTGCAAACATCCCTGGAGGCATGGAATCAAAGGATACACTGAGATGAGATTATAAAGAGGCTTTAAAAGTCTCATCCCAGACCCTTTCCTCTGGTACAATTCTGACAAGTCCAAAAGGAGTGAAAAAGAAGAAATACTAGGGTTCCAAACTTCTCTGATCCAGTAAATGCTTCATTCCACAGAGGTTTTCAGAATTATAAAATATCAATTGCACCTTTGTGGATGCTACTTGAAGATATACTCATAAATGAAATAAACCAGACACACATGTGTAAATATCATATAGTTTC
>NDGN011457442.1:0-12191 GCA_002564285.1 Tympanoctomys barrerae | reverse complement strand
CGGCGGGCAAGGTTGCAGAGCCAGAGTGGCATCGACCAGAGACCTAGGACAACATCTGAGTGAGCAAAGCCACAGCAGGGAGAGCAGGACACTACAGGCAAAAGAGACAAGAAATCGCTGGCACGTGCTGAGCTTTTACAATGGCCAGGCCCTGCTCTAGGATTCTAGCATGTTTTTCTCATAAAAATCATAACCCACAAAGCAGACACCATTCTGTCATTCTCTTTTTATAGATGAGAAAGAAGCAGAGAAGAGGTTAAGCGAGTGCTCAAAGCCACACAGCCGGTCTGGTAGAGCTGGGCCTTCCGGCTCCAGCGACGTGGTATCACTTTGCTGTCTCCATCGAGACATGTGGGCGTTTTCTGTGGTTACCTTGGCTAAGCCTGAGCTGAGCTGCTGCTCTGGCAATCTGGGGAGCTTCTTCCCCCCCTGTGGTTTACTTTCAGTAAAGGGTCTCTGTTTTTTTTTTTTTTTTCAACAAAAGGCAGCTGTTTAAAATTTGAGAGACTGAGCGTGGTGATGTGCCCGTAATCCCAGCTCTTGGGAGGCTGTAAACAGGCGGATCACTACGAGTCCGATCTAGTAGTGAGACCCTGAACACCCTGTAGATCCTTCCCTAAAATACAATCAATCAATCAATCAATCAATCAATCAATCAATCAATCAATCAAAATTGAAGGGGACAGGCAGGATGCTCCCTGGCCTCCCACTACCACAGCTGGGCTCTTGGGTGGCTCGTGAGCCCCCGGGGCTGTGGGCTGTCGTCAGGCACTGGCAGCACATGCCGGGCAGGCAGGGAGGCTGGTTTAGCTGGAAGCTTCCCAAGGCCGAGAAGTATCTGTGGTGACGACAGCTGGGTGGGGGTGGGGGACAGGGCAACAATGAGCGCTTTGGTACCAGAAGGAGTTTGGGTGGTGGCGGCTGAAATTCCATTCATATTTGTGCCTGCAGAGAAACGCCACTGCTGCCCACATGCACAGTGCGGGCGTGCCCTGGAGGCCCAGGGAGGGGACAGAGCAGCCCTGTCTTGTCCCTACTCAAGCCCTCGCCCCGGCCCAGGAATTCTACGTGGAGCTGGCTTCCTGCTCCCTAATGCCACTTCATGCATGAGCCTGGATCTGCAGATGGAAATGGGGTCAGGGCGTGCCTGGGCTCAGCACTCTCCGCTGCTTGCCTTTCCTTGGCCTGCTCAAGGTCAGCTGGCCCCAACCCCTTGCCCACCAGGAGCAGGAAGGCTGAGCTTCCGTGCTCAGCAGGTGCCTCAGGGTGTGGGGCTGCAGCAGCAGGTGATCTCCTGGGGCCCACAAAAACCAGAACTTGTCATACTTCAGTCGCTGTAAATAGTGGACACACGCTCAGACACGTGTACTAGCATGAGGTAGGACTTCTCTATGCAGGCAAGCTGGTATGGGCTTCCAGAGAGGGGCCATGCGGATGTGACCTGAACCCCAACAGGGGCTTCTCTGGGGCTGAGGTGCTCCAGTGGCAATGCCTGAGGTCACCTCCTGTTTGGACAGTGAGTCATGCATGGGTGTCCTTCCACCCTGCTCGAGGCAGCTGGGACTGAGGCTCTCCTTCAGGCAGCTGAAGGTCACAGCCAGTGCTGCCCAGAGCCTCCTGCCGTCTCCCGCTGGACTCCAGGCCTCGCCCTCCACTGGGCAATGTCTTCCAGGAGAACTCTGAGTTCAGAGTGCCTAGCTCTCCGCTTCCACTGGCTGGGGCTTGGGGCCTGGGCCCTCTCAGCCTCTCCACAGCCAGCTCAGGACAGAAGGAACGAACACAGAGTCCTGTTTCCCCTCCGGGGTCTCTTTATTCAGTCTGAAGATCATGGTCAGTAACGCGGCCCAACCCCTGGGGCTCCACAGAGGGAGTGGCAAGAGGGGGCTCACACTTTATGCCTTTCCTCCCAAGAACTGACTCCCCACAGCCCTGAGCACCCCCGACGTGATAAGAGCATTTGCATTCTTTGTCCTGAGAGAATTTCAGAAAAATATAGATCTCTATCAAATATATATATCTCTATATATCTATTTATATATCTACATACGCAGGATCCTGCACCCGAGAGGCACAGGTCAGTGCCCACTGCGGCGGTGGCCAGGGGAGCCCGCTCTCAGGCGAGACAGCTCGACACTGCAGGTCTTCCCACCACCGTCGGCCTCTGAGGGAGCAGTCACAGTGCAGCAGCCGGGCCCAGCCTTCTCCCACTCCAAGTGAGCTCTTGGACTAAGTCCAACCAGAGGGGAGCTTTCCGCCAGGCTCTAGGAACTGACTCCTGGGGGCAGGGGTCTAAGTGTGGGGTGGCAGGTGCCGGTGGACAGGGAACATGGTCAACCCCATGGCCTGCTCAAGCCTGGAGAGGGGGCTGCTTGGTAGTCACCAATCACAGCTCCTGAGCCCCATGAGGCCCAGTTCACCCAAAAACCCCAAGGTTTTGAGGATAGTCCTAGGGGCTGTCCCCTCCAAGTTATCAGTGCCAGAGGGACCTGCTTTTAGGAAAGGGCTTGAAGGAGTGGACTGATTTAGGCATTGGAAATGGCTGCGTCCAGAGCTGCTTTTGTATCCTGTGGCCTTTAGGGACCACCAGCCTAGGGCCTGTGGAGACCAGTGGTGTGGATCCTCTGCAGGTGGGTCAGACAGGGGCAAAGGGAAGTGTTAAGGCCAATGTGCAGTGCCCCTGGCTAGACAGCAGAGGCCCACAGACACTTGGTGGCAGACTAGAAGAGTACCAGGGCTCCACTGGCCTCTAGACACATGGGTGAGGTAAGGCGTCACTGGTGATTACAGAGCCCGAGAGGAACCTGGGGTGCACTGCTTTCCCTGAGCCAGCAATCTCAGGCTGAGCATGCTGAGCAGGACCTAGGGGATGGCAGAGTGAGACTGGACCTAGGAGATGGCAGAGTGGGGCCCCAGCGCCCAGGGCTGGGGTGGGCAGCCATAAACCCGTCAGCAGCACACCAGCCGCAAGGCAGTCACTGGGGGTCCAAGCAGTCTGCCTCCCAAGGCCCCGGGAAAGAATGGGGGAAAGCTCGAGTCGGCCAAGGGTGGCTTGTGGGGTTCATCCATCTCTTCTGGGGCAGTACTCTGGACTAGAACCTATCCAAAGCCAGGAGACCCAGATGTCAGGGATGCTGAGGGAGGGGCTTGGGGCCAGGTACTAAGACACACATACCTCGGCGCATCACCCTTGCCCACAAACTCCATAGCGCTCAAGTCCCAGGGAGCAAGGAATGTGCTTTGGTGTAAATCCTGCCCACCCAGCTCCAGAGGACAGGCGCAGGCAGGGAGGGCCTGGAGAGGGGAGAACCAGCAGCAGCTTGCAGGAGAGGCCATGCCTGCTGCACTTGAGGCCCATGTCTGAATGCTGCTGCCCCACCCACTGCTGCAGGGCTCAGAGCTCCCTGGGGATGATGCAGAAGGGCAGCACGGGGCTGCTGGCCTCTAGCTCCAGGGCGGTGAGGAAGCAGTCGGCAGCAGCCTCGGCCTGGCCCTGGGCCTGCAGCACCTCACCCAGGCCCTGCCAGGCCTCGTGGCACGTGCTCTGCCTCTCCACGGCATCCCGTAGCACCTTCTGTGCCAGGCTCTTGTGGCCCAGCTGGCTCAGCATCAGACCCTGAGGACCAAGCAAAGGGCAGAGTTAACGTGGGTGCCCTTGGACAGAGCACCCCAGTAATCGGGGCCAGGAACAGGCGGCTCGCCAGCCGCCACTAGCCAGAGGCCCTGTGTCCTGCTTGATGCTGTCAAGCTTTTACTTAAACAAGGCCTATCTGTCCCCTCCTCAGCCTGCTTCTATGCCAGCCTCCCAGACTGCTCCCAACAGACTCTGCTCCTCCTAGCTCAATGGACCAGGCTTCCAGGTCCACATTCTGCTTTTAGCTTGTTCATTTAGGGGCCCTGGGAAAGCCACCACCCTGTGGCTCTGAGCTGCCTCGCAGCAGTAAAATCACAGCACCTCCTCTAAGGCGCTGTGAAGTTGAAATGAGCCAGTGAATGTAAAGCACTTGAAGAGAGTGGCAACAGTCCTTGCTGCCCAAGGCACAGGGCTGCTTTCACCCCACAATGCCTGAGACCAGTTGTCCCTGCCTGGGCTGTGGCCCAGCGTCTGAAGGGTCAGACCTGGGAGGCCTACATCAAGCAGCAGCCAAGTGTCACCAAGAGGCGAGAGTCGCCAGACAGCGCCCAGGACGGTGCCAGCCGCAGGGCCTGCGGGGCTCAGTGCCTGGGTCTGGGCTGGGAGCAGCCAGGAAGCACAGCCCTGCAGTTTGGCTCAGATGACCATTTTTCAGAGATGGAGGCAATGACGGGAGCTGTCAGCAAAAAGGGGCGGGGTGTGAACTGGCACCCTGGCCTCCGTGGATCCTCTTCCACTCCCACTGGGCAGGGAGTAGGGGACAAGTGGGGAGCAGCGGAGGGTCCCAGAAAGGCTGCTGCACACCATCCTCTCAGTCTCTGCCCTACCCCTTAAGGCAGTACCGGGGGTGGGTCCTGCTGTGCTGCTGCTTTATTTCAAAGGTGAAGGCCCAACACCAACTTTCAGGGTGCATGTGGGTGCTGGGCACTTCCTTTTCCATGCCTGGAGCCCCCTCCAGTGTCCACCCACGGGTGGCCATGTCCATTTTTAGCTGGATCACTGTCCTCCTCCTTGAGCGCCCAGAGCGAGGCTCTGTGTTGCTATGGAGACATACTGGGAAAGAGGCACATGCTGATTTCACAGAGTCCTCAGAGAGCTTGGGAGGCAGCCAATTAGGGGAGAGAGGACCACGCGCTCGGGAAGCCACGGGAGAGCACACTCTCTGTAGACGCAGGCTCCACGGATGGGCAGGAAGAGGAGCTGGACCCACGGGGTCACCGTGCCGAAGCTCAGGGGCAGGGACCGGCAGGGAGTGGAGGGCAGCCTGGCAGCCTGAGCAGCCGCCTCTGGCCAGAGGCACACCCTGCTCACTCAGGGCTGCCCAGGGTGGGGGTGGAGCCCGTCTGGCCAGCAGGGCCCCAGGCCAAGCTGCTCTGCCCCTGAGGCCTGAGTGCCAGCCCCCAGCAGCACACAGTGGAACAGGGCACACAGGGAGGAGGGTGGGCCGGCGGCTGCCCGACACTCAAATTAAGCACCAGAAATGGAAGGCTGGAGGCCTGAGTCTGCCCATGTGGGGCAGCAGAGGAGACAGTGGCTTTCTCTCCAGAGCTTCCTTCCATGTGAGACTTTGTTGGACAAAAGGAGTCTGAAAGCCCTGGTCTTTGCCGGCTGGCTGTGTGCATGTGCACGATGGGGCAGGCTCTTCTGGGTTCCCGGGGAGCAGAGCCAGGCCCCAGCTCCTGCCGATAGGTACCGCAACCACAGCAGGTGGCTGCCCGCTGAGCTGGGGCTTCCTCATCTATCACTAGGGGTGGTCCAGCCTAGGTGTGCTGGGCTGCGGCGAGGATTCTGCAGCCTGGGCACACAGTGGGCATACAGCAAGTGGCAGCTTCTCCAGAAGGGCAGAGGAGGGAATGGTGACTATGGGCTGCACCCTGAGGTGTTGACCTGGGAGCTTGAAAGGAGACCCTGGCAGGGCCGGGCCAGGCGGGGCCCCAAGGCCCGGGGCCTGTAACAGGATCTGCTGCCATCTGCCCCCAACACCATCCGTGTTTGTTTGGTAGCAACTCAGAGGTGTTTGCTGCCTGACAACTGGGCAGGTCCCAACCCCAGCAAGACACGAGGCCTCCCCGCTCTGCCCGGCAATGCAGCAGCTCCTCTGCTCCCGCCTGGCACCCTACCCACCATCTTGGTCAACAGCGGATCACAGTGCCACCTACATGTCCCTACTGAAACTTCCTGTCCCTCATCTGGTGCATGAGGGGACCAAGCCCACTGAGACTCTGTTCCTGATCCCTAGGGGCTAGAGTTATTCATGGCAGGCGGCCACAGAACATACAAGGGGCACCTGGATGGTTACTGCCACCAACAGGGTCCTAGGGAGGGCAGAGCTGTAAGAGAAGACTGGAAAGTCCCACCTCCATCTGCTCCTTCCCACGCTCCTGGCTCTCAGGATGGGCATGCCTGACCCAGGTCACCCACCTTCTCTGGAAACCTTTCCTGAGAACAACAGTGCCGGCTCACAACCCCCTCGAGGTTGTGCACTGCTATGTCGCCTGACCTGCATCTGTGCAAGGGACAGGGCTTGGGTCGCCTGCCTGGTTTTCTTTTCTCCAGCAGAGACAGAGCAGCTCAACAGGGCCAGGATGGGAAGGTCCCAGGCTCAGAGCTGGGGACACAGGAGCTTCCTGTCCTGGACTGCTGGCTGGGGATGCGGCCTGCAAGCCTGGCCTCTGAGGACCATCAGTGTGGGCAGTCTTGGGCCTGGTCTTCGGGTCTACATGGAGACGGTGAGTGGGAACCTCCCTTTTGGGAGCCAGATTCCCTGTGGGGTGACAATCCGAGCGGGGAGGAAGGGGAAAGGGCCTTGCTGTCTGTTTTCAGAAGAGACACTGAACACTACTGTCCTCTCTGAGTACCTGAGGATGCGCCCCAGAGAGAAGGGACAGTAGGAAGCCTGGGGGGGGGGGGCTAAGCCTCTTTTGCCTTCTTGGGGAGCCTATCCTGGCCAGGCCAGCTGTGGCCAGGCAAATTCTCCTCCCATCTCTCCTTAGTGTTTATAGAAGCTATTTTGAGATTTTTCTTTCTGAGCTCAAGGCACATTCCTGGGATTCTGTAACAGCCTTTCCAGCTGGGAAGCTGCTCCAGGCTGCTGGGCTCAGCCCGGGAAGCCAGCCCCAGGTTGGGCAAGGAGGCTGCCCTAGAGCAGGGCCATACCAGGCATCTCAGCATCTCTGTCCTGCCTGCTGGGCACTTGGTCCTCCTACCACACTCCCCTCTGGGCAGGGCGACTCCCTCACTCCATACCCAGAGCCCCCTGGGCTCTCAAGAAGGCCATGGCTGAGGTCCTGACCCTGTGGGAATCTGGCCTAGGAGGGGTCTCCTGGCATAGCACATGGTTCTGTCGCTATGGCCAAGCCCACGCCTTCCCTTCCTCTCTCTGAGTGCTCCAGAGGTGAGCTGTCTGACGCGGCTGTCTTTCTGCAGCAAACAGGGTGATCAGGGCGGGTTATATTCTAAGGGACTCGAGAACCTGAGAACCCATTCTGTCAGCCACCCTGAGATGGGCTGAGCCTGAAGCCCTTCTGGGCTGGTTTTGGGTTCTGGGTTGGCTGGTGGCCTGCCCCCATGGGAACATGGTCTGCTCGGTGCTAGGTCAGGAGGCTGTCGCTGGGCCCCTGGGTCCTGGGCTCTAGAAGAGAGCCCTCTGTGTTGGGGAAAGGGAGCCCCATCTCGGAGCCCAAGGCTGAGGCTAAGGGCTCTGTACACAAAACGGATTCTGGAGCTTAGTTTCTAGCCGTGGCTGCTCCTTTTCACATCACCCTTTACAGCGACCTTCCCCACCCCTGGCTGGCGCTCTAAACTTTGATGAAGAGCCAAACCTAGAGAATTAAGATGCTACCTGCTAAGTAATTTTTCTTTAGATTCCTGGAACTCATAACATCCGGTGACTTTCACATGACTCCAGAATGTGTGACCCCTCCCAGCTCTGGGCTGGTGCACCGACTGGCACAACACCCATCACCTGCCCAGATGCATCACTTGCAGGAAGGTGCTGTGTGTCTCAAGATGCTCGGGCACCAGCCAGGGGCGCCAGGGTGACCACCATGTTCCGGGCAGGAATGAGAAGTCTGTTCGATGGTGAGACCTTGCCACACCGGCCTTCCTGCTGCACCTGCCCGCACCCCCTTTCTGGCGCATAACAGTTCTTGCTCTTGCATGTATCTGAGGTCCCCAGATAGCTGTCTCCCTTTTCTCAGGGCGCCAGCCTTGAATAACCCTGGTTCACTTCCCACATCTCATTTCCCGAGTATGGGAGTTGCAAGACTTCTCACCACCAACAAATTAAGCCACTGGTGCTTCTGTTATCAGTTCGACCTGAAGCTGTGGCAGGCTTCAGACCCCATGCTCCGCACCTCCTCAGCAGAGCAACCTGAGGCTCCCAGGGGTGCCCGCCAGGTCAGGCTCAGGATACAAGATGGGGCAGTGTTGGCCCCAGGGTAAGGGAGGTAAGGAGGGATTGTGAACCCCGGCAAGAGCCACGTTGGGGGTCACAGCTTGTACTCCCCTCATGGCAAGTCCACAGAATCCTCCACTACCTACTTCTCTACCAGGGAGTGTGTGGCAGTATTTCGTGGTGAGGGGTGAAAAGGATTCATAGTAGAATCAGCTCACCAAGAGGCCTAATGGCCAAGACACAGCCGTTGAACTTGCTGCCAACGGGAAGAAGTACCGCACACGGCTGGAGCTGCTGGAGCAGTGCAACATTCACTTACACAGTCTCCCACTCTTTCTACACACACACACACACGCGCGTGCCCGTGCACACGCACCCATGAATGCACGCATGAACACCACATGAGCACAAGCTGAGACTTCTGGGCCCCCTGCACATCTCCCTGCTGCTGCCTTGGCTTCCCCAGTGGGAGGGGCAGCAAGACAAGGCCTCGGCCCCTGAGCACAAGTCGGCCTGGCCTCGCGCTGTGCACTCTGGGCCCACGCACAAGGCAGCGACGAGCTGCGCCCTGCACAGGCCTTTCTGGCAGGCTCGGCAATGGCTGGGCCGTTCCTCTGCAATGAGCCTCTGTGGCTAGGATCAGGGCTTCTGCTTCCCTCAGCAAGCCAAGAGCACCTGAACAGGGCCGGAGATCCACATTTCAAAGTGAAGACGAAAATGATGCTAGCCGCTGTCCCATCAGCTTACAGCACTGCTTAGCACAATTCTAACAGCCCTGGGGCCTGCCACGAGAATCACCATTTTATAGCTGAGAACAATGAGCCTAAAGGTTAAGGAACCAGGACAAAGCAGGCTCAGGTGGACTCGAAGGCCCTGCTCCAGCTTGGGGGGGTCCCTCCCAAGAGCAAGCTATAGTACTGGGGTCCCGAAAAACATCCCAGTTAGCTAACCCTAGAAGCAATCCAAGGGCAGCCTGAGGCCCTGCCCTGTCCCTCAGCCCCATGCTGGGCATCAGTGCCACCTTGCAGCACGGAGCCACAGACCCCCCCACCCCCCACAGTGGGGTCTAGCACACACACTGCTGGGCACAAGAGGGGCTCAGGCCCCTCGGCATCAAGCCTTCCGTGCTAACAGTGACAGAAATGCCCAATGTTGACCTCTCCTTCCCCAGTATTCAGTTCCTCTGAGTCCTTCGAGTTCACAATTATCCGCACTTACAGAAGGCGGCGCAGGCCCAGTAAGGGAAGTCGTACCCACATACCTCCATGGCGTGAAGGCAGGCAGCACTGTCTGTCTGTCTCAGGCCTGTTACTCCTTGGGTCCCACTGAAGAATCGACCTCTCTGAGGTAGACTTGGCCTCAGACACTTGGTCCTTTCTGCTGGGACCAGGCAGCGCCTGAAAGCCCCACCCGGCCCCAGTCTTCGGCGATCAGGTGTCTCCCTGGAGAGCTTCTGGTAGGGGAGTGAGGGTTCATGTGCCACAGTGTGCTAAGGTGTGACAGTGTCCTAAGCCTTCTGAAGGACAAGGCAGGCACGTCACACTGGGAATGGGAGGAAAACAATGAGGGGAGCATGTGCATCACCATGGCGACACCAAGACAGCCAGATGTGACTGCCACAGGTGCCCTTTCCAGGGGGCTGTCATGTGGCCAGGGCTGCCTCGGAAACTGCCACCCAGGGTTATTTCGCAAGAGCCGAAGCTTGCACAGGGTGGTCCCCTGCTATAAAGTGGTGCCTGAGAAAGAGAGACTGTGGAAGACCCTGCAGTTTGCCCCCCCGACGGACGCATGAAGCCTTGTCCCTCCAGAGCCTGTCCATGGAAGAGGGGGCAGGTACAACCCACAAGCACCTCGCTGGCTCACTCACGCCCGAGGGCTTCGAGCTTGCCCGGCTCCACAGTGTGTACTTCCCTAGCCATGCGGAGGCCTGGGTTGGGACCTTCTATGGTGGCAGTGAAAGGTGGCAGAATGTGCCATCCCAACAGTCCCTTGCAAGAGGACTGTTCTGAGTTCATAACAATCAAAAAGAGGAGGTCCAAGAGAAGCTCTCATTCTCCCCCCTTACCTAAAGGCAGCCATGTGCGCTTTCCAAGGGAGGATGGAAGTGACAGGCATGGATGATGGTGCTGGGCACCCCTCTGCCCAGGGAGGGCCCCCAGGGAAGCCACAGCGTCACCTCCACTAACCTGCCTGCCATGTTCCGCCTCCTCTGGAGACTTGGTCACTTGCTTTGGTCCGTTCCTTCTCTATGACTGTCTAATTCTTGGGCCAAGACGCTGTCTGAGTGGGGCTGCGCACTACCATGAGTGCCACTCACGGTCATGTACGTGAGGAGTGCACGTTAACACGCCCGGCACTGTCTCCTGGTCATCTCTTTATTGCAGGGGTCGGGCTCAGGAACTCAGAAGAAGAAAGGGAAAGCTAGCGTTCCTTCTCTGCTCTGGGGACCACCACACACCCACAGGCGGTGTTCATTTCCACCTGTGAGCACCAGACTGTCCCACTGTGCTCAGGTGACCTCCAGGAGGGCCCTCCCAGGAGACCCAGTGACATGTCCATCAGTCCCTGCCTTGGTGCCTGGCATCTTGTCCCTTGTGGGAAGTGACAGGGCAGAAAGGGGCATGGACACAACAGTGGCTGCCTCAGACAAGCCCTTGGGCTCCTTCCAATGGGGTGACTCCCCTGCTGATCTTGGTGGGGACCACAGGTGGGCAGGTAAGGGTCAGATGTCCCCTTTTTTCACCTGCCATCTGCTAGTGAACTGCGGCCTGACTGCCCCGGAGGAGGAGGTTTCAGGTGGCCTGGCAGCTGTCAGGACCTGTGGCTGGCCATGATTTCCATCTGTAGAGAGTACTGTCAGCCTCCCCGCAGTCTCTAGCCAAGAGCCCATAGGACCAGCACTGGATGGACAATCTCTGGACCCTGCAGCAGTGAGAATGGCCCAGGGTCTGATAGCAGAGCCTAAGCTGGGCCTAGGGCAGAGCTGGGGCCAGGTTGACATCTTCCATGGTACCCAGGACAAGGCAGGCAGAGAACCTGCACTTGGGCCAGAGTTCATATTCTCAGAAAGGCCTGCAGAATATGAACTTTGGCTCCTGAAAGCAAAGCCTTCCCCTCCTGTGGGCTTGCGTTAGCTCTGGCACCTCCCAGGCACACCCTACAGATAACACTGGTAACACTTTACCCTGCTCCATCCAGACCCCAGGGAGTGGGGTTCACCCATGACCTTGAAGGGCTCCAGGGAAGGATTTAAGTGCTTCCAGCCCAGGGCTGCGGGTGCTGCGCTCCCAGGGGAGAGGCAGCCCTTCTTCCCCACATGTCCTCAGGGGCCAGAGTCCTCATGAAGATGCAAGAGGGTGGCAAGGCTAGGATTTTCCTCCGTGCCTTGGCAGTGGCACTGTAGGGAGATGCTGGTTCTCTCTGGATAATTTGCCAGGGATTTACCAATTCCAGAGTTCACAGAGCTGAGACAGCTAATTGTCTCTCACTGCCTGCTGATTACTTTTACAATGACGCCCCCGGACATAAATGTCAAGCTGCCTTGGACTGCCTGGTAGTGGGTCCCATCATGTCACATCACATGAAAAGGTCCTAGGGTCATACCTATGCTAGGAGTGAAAGTGACTGGTTAGCGATGTCTCACTGGGAGGGAGTGGAGTGCAGGGACACTCATGCAGCTCTGCGCCCTTCGCTACTGCACTGCAGGCGCTCACACACGTCTGTGGTTAGAACGTCACTATCATCCATTCACAAAAGGAAAGGGGTGCTACCTTCCAACCAGCACGGACACTAAGTGTTTTCCCAAGTCACCAGAGTGCATCAGGGTCAGAGCCAGGACTAGATCCCAGACATCCTGAATCCTGGGCAAGAACATGGAAGACGCTCAGATGGGGGAACACCTGGGATCATTACGCAGTGTCCACATGTCCTCAGAAAAGTATACTTGCTAAGTATTCCCCGGGCTTGCAATTTGCTCTTCTCTGTGCATATGTGTGGGAGGCTGGCAGAAACAAAGCATGTGGAAAGGCGACAGGCTGCCCACGCAGGAGCTGACTGGCCCTCTGGTTGCCAGTGACTTTACAAGGGGGCAGGCCTGGCATTGGCTTGCTCCATTTCATCAAGCTGGCAAGGCACCCCAGGAAGAGAAAAGGGACCATTTCAGTA
>NDGN011457440.1:0-10837 GCA_002564285.1 Tympanoctomys barrerae | reverse complement strand
CCTACTAATTTGATTTGAAACTGTGTCATTGCTATTTGTTTCTCAATAAAATTATGGAAAAAAGAGAAAGAATGTGCATTGGTATAAAGCCAAAAAAAGAAAAATGTACCTAAGTAAAGTACACCTTAATAAAGTTGTCTTCATGTTGTGTATGTTCTTTGGTCCATTAGGGCAGGTTTCAATATGTATATGAATACATTATAGTTAACTTTCTAAAAAAGAAAAAAAGAAAAACCTGTCCCTTATAAAGTGAATTGTGTGTGAGGTGATCTAACCCTCTTGATTCACTGAAACAGCAGCAGCAGGCCTAGTGTTTCTGGCGAAATTCATAAATTCTTGGCCTTGAAGAACACTTGAACAAAAAGCTATTCTCAGCCTTTCTATTGGTTAGTAATGCAATAACAGGAAATAGAAGGGCTTGTAAGAAAAAAAAAATCCCCATTAGCTTAGAAATGCTTAATATGCACTTGTTTAGCACAGCTTTTCCCCATATCCTTGAACCAAGAGTTCCCATGCAAGTTCTCAGAAAGCTGGAGCACACTGCGTGGGGCTTCTGAGCCAAGGCCTCTGTCAATGCCATCGGTCCACACGAGGCGGCCAGAACTTAGACCACGCCCCCAGTTACGCCCAGCTAATGCCCCTGCATGTCATTTCCCATAGCCCCCAGAAACTGACACTGGTAAATAGTAAGTGCAGAAAGATGTTCAATGTGATAAGAACTTCAAAAAATTATTAGAATTGTATATAATATATATATATAGCAATAATTACTAATAATCAAATCACATATTTCATAAGAAATTTAAACAAATGTATGAATTAAAATATAATCAAGGAAACTGAACAGAAAGCTAATTTTTATTTTGATGAATTAATGTAATAGTAAAACTTTGTCTACTGGTGTTTCTTAAACTCTTACTTGCCAACATAATCAAGGTGGTATAAAATTTTAAAATAATTTTTGAATATTTTTCTCAATCAAATGAACATTGTTCTAATACCATTAGCTTATTTAAATATTAAAAAATAATAATGACATGTACCTATTGGTGTCTAAATTGGAATTTAGAGAGCTATATTTTATATAATAAATAATATGGAGTTACTTTTCTAGGTTTCACTATTGGATACTCTACTATAAGGACTTTTAAGTAAATATTTTAATACACAGTTTTTGGACTATGTAGTCATTATTTTTAATAGAAATGCAAATTCTGTCCAGTAAATGAAATTCACATAGACTCTGACCTATTTTGAGCTCTGCCGGCCACCGTAGGACTCACCTTGTCTTTCCTTTGCTTTTCGTCCTGGTACACTGTCCAGTGTTCCCCATCATCACTGTAGGCCAGTTTGTAAGAACCAACAAACTGGACATGACCAAAATCTTTAGCTCCTTGTGTGATTATGCCAGTCACTTTGGTAGGGACAAGCAGATCCACCTAGAAGGAGGGATGCACATAATGTAAATGCAGCAATGAAATATAACACAAATTTGTAAATTTCTTAAGCTGGAGAGATTAAATATCAAATATGCAAAACTCAAAATCTTCCTGGTTATTTACACAAATATTTTGAACCAGAAGGCTGTGCTGTGGGCATATTTACCATTGGGTAAATATAGTCTAAGATTCCTTTAGCAGCTATTTGGACCATTTTTAAAGTAAAATTATGCTCACTTCAGTACACCAATTCACTTTATATTAAATTGACCCCTCCATCTGCATATTTTTGGTGAAACAGATGTGTCAGGACTGGCAGGACTGAATTAGAGATTGATTATGATCTCTCAGAATTTATGCTTATAATTCAATTTACTGACATTGCTGATCAATTCAATAACAATAAAAGTAAACGCTTCTATGAATTTTAATCAGTTCAAGAATACACAATTGAGCAATGGTAATGACTCCCAATGAAAATCTCCTTCTACAAAGCTGTACTCCCCAACAGCCTTGAAGATAATGTCAAGTGTTCTTCAAAAATGGAAGAGGACTAAAAATATGCTTTTGTGACTTGTAAGATCTGTGCTTGTAATGTGTTCTTTTTGGCAGAAAATGTACTTTCAGGCCATGAGACCAGTGGGAACTTAGGAGCCATCAAAATCATCAAAAAGTAATTAATGCACACAAGATGAGAAGAACATGTATCTAGAATAGATCAATGATTTACCTCCTTTTTTTTAAATTCACGCTTATACGTTACATCTTACAATTCTAACTTAAGAAATAAATTTAAGAGCCTGTGTTTTCCACGTGAACAACTCTTGTAAGAACTTAACATTTGGCTTTATTTGTGTTTCTTGATCTACAGCTTCCTCCTCCTACAGTAAACACCCTCCCGCTTCCACCCATTTCCTGTGCCTACAAGGCCGGCTACATCCTCGAACTTATCATCTTTGACCATCACCATCCCATGAGTGACCTCGGGGCTTTCAGCCACTGTGCCTTTTTTTTTCTACTTCAGGACCCCTGGTCTGCCGACGCAAATAGACATGCTGGATGAGAAGCAGGCCGCGGATGAGAAACGCTCTAGGGACAGTGAGCAGAAAGGGCACAGCTAGCCGTGGACACCTCTCAGTAAAGGTATGGAAAAAGTGTCCATTGTGTTAAGGCTTGTGAATGCATATATTGTTAATTCACTTGGATTTTTCCTTATGGTTTTAGATCATGTATTAAAGATGTCAAATTGGACAATGGACTCAGTGAGAGTTTTGCCATTAATGTTTTACTAAAATATTTCAGAAAATACGTTATTCTGATGTTCCAAATGTGTATTATTATGTCATCTAAAATATCTTGCATGTTGGATAATGGCAAAAGATCACAAAATATATTCTAAGCAGGAAATAGTGGGTTATGTTGTTCGTGTGTGTGTGTGTGTGTGTGTGTGTGAATGCCTTCTTTAATATTTTCAATCACCACCAAAAGTAAGATGCTATCTCCACACCACACATCAGGAAAGAGACCTAAGTAACGTGAGTTACTTATATAAACTGAAGTAACCTCCATGGTGTGGTTAAAAGATAAAGTCAATAAAAGACAGTGCCAGGCTTTAACCTCTGTGTTTCTGATTCAAAGATCCCATAAGGAATCCCATTTTCCTTCAATGCTTTTCCTCCTGGTCAGTGAGATTACAGCGGAACTTTCTGAAGAGGCATAGTACTCGTCACCCAGACAGCAAGTCTAAGACAATCAAAAGCAACCTTGGATTTATAATACCAAGAGAGCCCTGTGCTGTATGAATTTCCTCTTTGTTCTTCAGCTGTGTGGGCTTAAAGATATAGATCACTTTTCATATCCTAAATCCAAATCTAATTGCTCAGAGACACTCAGGCAAAGCTGCTGTTCTACAAAGTCTTCTCATTCTGAGGTTCAAAAAGTGGTAGAGAACAAATCAGAAATTAATCTGTCACAGAACAGCGAAGCGCTGTGTCACCCTCGTGGCTGCCAGCACACAGGGACCCTGTCTCTCCAAGCTCAGAAATGCCACTGAGGTGCCATCTTCAGTCCCGAGTCCCTGGAGCCCTCAGCTCAGGAGATGCAGAGAGGACTCCTGGAGCACCGCTCTGAGCGGCTCTTACAGTCAGCCGAGTATCCTGCCGGGTGGGGATGCTCTGCTCTCTTGTATGTCCTGGCTCTTTCCAACAGACAGAATGTTCTCTCACTCTACCTGCTCTCTTGCTCTACTTTTTAAAAACCTAAAACTCTTCTTCTCTTTGTTCTAGGGAAGCCAGCTTCTTTACATCAACAGCAGTCTGTTTCAAGCTGGATTTTTTCCTACAATTTGCTGCATTCAACATAGTCTACCATGTTGAAGCAACACTTCTTTCAATATAAAAATAATCAGCAGCTCACGGGTACAATGAGGTTGCAACACAGGGCTGCACAGCGCTCATCCAGGGATGCGCCGGGACTGCAGGAGCTGGTGTTCAGCGCGCAGAACGCTCGCAGGAAGTCCATTGCTCAGACCGGTGCTTTCCGTGTGGACAGCCACCATGCTTTCTTACGGAAATCCTTGACTAAACTTGAACTGCAAACAGCCTAAACTAAACATTTCCTGCTACCTACTCCCTCACATCCCACAGCTGGGTGCCCGCAGAACAGGTGTTCTGAGCGCTGGCTGCCTCAGGGACAGACGGCTGGCTCGGTGTCTCCAGCTGCACAAAACTTACGTCACAGGTGACACTGCCTCAGTGAACTTTACTGTGTCGCCCTAGAGCTACTTCCTCCTCAGTATGCTCCCCGGGCATGAAGCAAGCCCAGGAGGAGAGTGCCACGGTAAAGCTCAGCAGATCGTCCCAGCTGCCGCTCTGTAGATTTGTGCACGAGGCATCACTGGTCGAGAAATCAGGGCGCTGCAGTTATAGTAACACGTTTATGCTTGCAAAGGAATCTAGTTAAAATTTCTCTCCTGTTTTCAGGAATTAGATCGCAAGCATCAGCCTATCCCAAAGGGCTGGATAAATCCCGAACAAGCTCCTGACCCTCGCTAGAGCTCACTTTTCTCTTCTGGCTAATAGTCTTTACAGCATTATCTTTTGAGAAAATGAAAGTGTTGATTAAATGTGCATAAAAGTATGTGGAATACAGTAAGTGCTACCCAAGAAGACCTTGATAACCAGGTAAAATAAATAACACAGAGGAAGGCCCAGGCGTCTGAGCAAACCTTGCTAGAATACAGAAAGGGAGAAATCTGTGGAAGTACTGCTTTGGAGGAAACTTCTGGATTTTACTGTATCTTTATCTTAATTTCAGGATGTATACAAAGATACTCACTTAACTTTTACTCAAATCAAGGAAAATAAGAACCAACCGAAATGCCCATTTGAGTGAAACAGTTAACAAAATTAATATAAACAACTTTCTGACATTTTGCATTCTTGACTAAATATTGATTGTACAATACATTGTTCCAAGAGAGTAGCAAAAGGGAAATAAAATTGCAGATTACACTGAGTGATTTATCTCACCCTAATAAGAATGCAAACAAGAGAGGAGAGAGGAGGGATATTTACAGAATGAGGCATAAGCGAGACAAAAAAATCACTTGAGGGTTAGTTAGCAATATAGCTCTGGGTTGTAAAAGAATGTAATATTCTGTTTGTAAAGTATAAATATGGTTAGAGCATGGCAAGTGCACAACAGTGGTGGAGAACAGCTGCAAGCATTGTTCAGGCAAGGTCAGGAGAGGCCGTGTGTCAAGCCTCTGCCTGGCACAGGACAGCGCTTCACAGGAAGAGTGAGGGCTGGAGAGCACCCCGAGTTCCTTCCTTCCTTCCTTCCTTTTTTGGTGCTACCAAGGATTGAACTCAGGACCTTGTGCTTGCCAGGCAAGCACTTATTCCACTGATCTATCTCCCCAGCCAGTGCCCTGACTTTCACAGAGACATTCTTGAAGGGAGAAGGTGAAAGCGATTCCCATAGTGAGGTTTGCAAGAGACGTGGACAAAACCAAAGAAATCTATCACTATCGCACAAAAGCACCCCACATCTGAAATGTCACTACAACTGAAATGCTCTAGTTTTTGCATGTTTTTTAGTGTATGTATTTTATTTACAAAGTTCACATAATAACATAATTACATATTTTATTATTTAGCTTATATAGTTTGTCAGTTAGATTATATATAACTTACAACTTCCTGAAGTTTTCTAAAGTTGACTCATTCAACAGGGACAACATAATCATCTGCTATAGTCATCCCTTGATGTCTATAGGGAATTGGATTCCACATCCCCTGTAGACTCTAAAGTTAGAAGCTAAGATCCCCTAATAACATTGGCATCTGACCTATATCCATATTCTTGCATATATTTTAAATTACCTCTCAATATTTATAACACCTATACAGCCTAAGGGCTATGTAAACAGGAGCTATACAATAGAGAACAATGATTAAAAGGTCCATAGTTTTAGGAAAAAGTATTTCAACCTACAATATTTTGGAACGATGAACGTTCCACTCACACACCCAGAAACATAACTGTTTTCAGAAATTGAGTTATAGGGGCCAGGGAGATGGCTCAGCAGAATAAGCACTTTCCTGGCAAGCGCAAGGGCCTGAGTTTAATCCCTGGTTCTGAAAAAAAAAAAAAGAAAGAAAGAAATTGAGTTATAGGAAAAAAATGTTTAGATAATATTTTGTTTTCAATATTTTTTCAACCTTAACATTACAAGAAATAATTATATACAACTACATTTAAGAAAATAAAAAATCCCTGTTCTTGGCTTCTGGACGCTGCTGCTGGTGGTCACATATTTAGCCCGTCTGTCATCTGTGTGTGCAGCCGACTAGATCCAGCAGCTAATGGCGGAGCACTACCTAACCTCTGCCTCCGAGCTGAACTGGTAACTCCGAGCCTCAGAATCTCTAAAGTTCCACAGCGTTCTAAGCACTCATTCTTCTTTTTACCATTGCTGAGCCAAATTTTACCTTCGAGCCAGGATTTTAAATATTTAAAATAGCAATTATTTTTTCTTATCATAATTTTAAAATACGCAAATAAAACCAAACTAAATCATACAATCAAAATAGCCTTTCTGGGCAGGTGCAATAGCTTGGTGGTCTGAGTGCCAGCCTGGCAAGCACAAGAACCCAGGGTTCTACTATCCATACCACATGCAGTGCTGGCCCTGCCCCAAGCCAGCCACCTAAACCGGTGGCTATAATCCCAGTGATGGGGAGGCTGAGACAGGAGGATCACTATGAGGCTGAGCTGCAGAGTGAGATCCTGTACCAAAAATACTCAAAACGATTAAAACAAAATACCTTTCACAAGAACAGAGGGGATTTCTGTTGTAGCAGTGTTTTGTGGCTTGCTGCCTCTCCCGGCTATGATGTGGGGAGCTCATGGCATGCATCCTGCACTCAGCGATTGTCCAGGAGCAGGCTTCGTGAGTCGTCTGTCATTTGTCGGGAATCCAAATACCCTGGTATCATCTTCCCTAAACTCAAAATTGCCGTAATTCCATACTTGAAAATCTGTGACCGCAGCACGCAGAGCTTTGTGCCAACTGAGCTGCACCTTGGGACTGCAGTCAGCCGAGGACTATTTTTACAAGGTTTGCTGAGAATCAGAGGGATAGTCCAACTGCATAATTTTACTGAGAATGTGAGATTGCATGCTAACTAGGAGCATTTTATATCTAACAGCTTTTATGCCGATAATCTTTTCAATAGTAATGCAATCTTACATGCTATATATAAGAAATTAGAAACACAGAGATAAACTTTGGAAACGTCAGGTAAAATCAACATTTGTCTTCCCTATTCATATATGTTATGTAGAAAAAAATGTTGTTCTGAGCATTTGAAAAACATTGAGTACCAGGTGTCTGCTTCTACGTTTCATTCCTATTTGTAGACAAACAGGTTGCTGTTCCTTCCCTAACATTTGTGAGTAAATATTTTTTTAAAGCTTTTCTGGCTGTAGAAGTCATCATAAACATTTACTAAGTTCAGTCACTTGGAAGTCAAAACAGCTCTTCACCCTCGCCTTCGGTTTTCCCTTAAAAATCCTCCCATCAGCTTCTCCTTCCCTCCTGTTGGCACAGAACGCCTGACATCGAGAAGACAAGTTAGAAGATTGATGGTACTTAATCAAAGAAAATTCTTTCAATATAAACATAGGATTTCCAAGCAGGCATACTTGTTGCTAAAGGGGATATAAGGACTGCATTTACAATTATAATTCCATGCAGGGTCTACACCTCTGTTAAATCCTCACATGCTTATTTTAGAGATTCCTAACTCTCTTGTATCCTTATACAGTTAGCTCACAGCAATATATGAACTTCTGTGTACTCCTCTTCCCATAAGTATTTTACAAATAAGAATAATAAATGCTGATACTAGTAGCGTGGCACTTAACGACTCTGCACCATTGTCTACTTTGGGTGCATGAGGTATGACAATTATTTTACCAGTCCCTTATTGATAGTATTTTAATTTATTTTCTTTTTTATCTTTATAAACGACAATATGAAGCTAGAGAGTGCGGGGTGAAAGGGAATAGCTGGGGATGAAACAGCTGAAATATATGACATGCTCGTACAAACCTGCCGAAGTGCAATCCATTAATCTGCATATCAACACGCATTATAAATATGTGGAAAAACAGACTAACTCCATGGATAGCGCTGTTTGCTCTTTGGCATGACCATTTTTCTATAGATACAACCTTCCTTTTGAAATACTTTATATATTATTAGATTTGTCTGAAGACGTTGCATGCTTCCACCTTCGGTCTATAAGGATTCTTTCCTTGTCTGCTCATCAAGCCTATGCTTTCAAAAGTGCCATTTTTATACTTATTATTCATGCACAGCATGAAGAGACATTTAATTTACATGAATTGCCCAGTGTCACTAATGCTGTGTATGTATAGACTTTTTAAACGTCCTTCATCTATTATCTACAGAATAAAAACTGGTCGGTTCTTGAGAATAACTTACACGATGTCAACATACGGCTTTTATCATACGTCTCATATTTTATTCCTAGCTTGCCAGGTGGATTTATTTTACTGTTGAAACACAAGTTTTCAAATTTTATCACTCAGATTTACCACTGCTTATTTTTGTGTGGCTATTATAAAGATATTCTCTTTGATCAGGTTAGTTAAAATTATTTGCGTATTTTATCATGAGCTCTAGAGTTTTCATTTTAAGTTTTCTTTTATTCTTTTTCTCTTAGTTCAACATGCGAAACATCACTGTGGTCTCAGGCTCACATTGGCTGCTGGCTTACGCCAGAGGTCATTTCTCTGTATTTCACTTGTATGACTTAGGATTGCACTAGACTTTCTCAGAAGAAAGAGTAGCGCGCGAGTGGGCTACGAGGACGCATAGGAGCTGCGCCCCCAGCCTACACCGGGGTGTCAATGAATGAATAACATCTGTTTACTAATCCCCCTTAACGTTCTGTTCCCCTGTCTCCCTGCTTCTTATAGGGTTTACCTTTTTAAACTTGAAATCAGTATAATTAAGCATTGTCATTCCCTAAGATATAGCAGTGAGGATCCCTTTTACTATGTTTCAGTAGAAAAAATGGGCTTCTACAGTAGACTGGGTTCTTGGAAAGGACAATGAACTCAAAATATATTTTGTCTTATGTTCTAAAATACTTCTGGTTTATTTGGCTTCTCACTCTCCAAGGTAAATTTTTAAAAATCTTATTCCTTAGATTTTAGTTTTCCTATTTGTAATATTTTTTAGTTTTCCTATTTGGAATATTTTGGTTGTTAATTATTCTCCCTTATATTCTGAGTTTCTCCATTTTGTTCTTAATAAACTAAATTTTATTTTTAGTTATATAACTTTCCTTTTAAATTTTAAATTGTCTTAGAAACACATTACCACATCTCTTGCCATCTTAGCGTTCTCTTCCCCTAATATTTTATGAATCAAAAACATCTTTATGTGTATTCTAATAACCAACTTACTGTGTAGAAGATTATCTCCTTTCATAGTTTTTCTTTAGAATGTCAGAATGAGGCCCACTGTTGTGCTGCATCGAGTGCTAGAATTACAGGTCCTGTATTTTCTTATGTTCTCTGCCTTATTACAAGAGCGGAGCCAGCCCTGTTGTTGACCTACCAGCCACCGGGGNCCTCTTTCCCTGTCCGGGAGTCACACACTCGGCGGCAACATTCCTTCAGATTTCAGCTGTCACAGCTGCCTCTGGACAAGTGTACATTTATGGAGTACTACTGAAGTGGATCTGAATTCAGTACATTCCTCCTATGGCTGTTTTCCTCCAAATACAGGAAGAATGTTTTAATTTAATTTAATTATTTAATTTGCCTTTTTGAAACAGGGTCTCGCTGTGCAGTTTAGGCTGGGCTTACACTACTTTGTTGTCCAGGTTGCTCTCCAACTCCTAATAATCTGCCTTGCCTCAGCCTTCGCAGTGCTGGGATTATAGGCATATGCCACCACGCCCAGCTTTTGAGGATAATTTATTTTTTGATAAAACAAAATTTGATGAATTCTGTTATTTTTCATTTAGTGGAGATTAGGCTTAAATAACTGAACACCCACTGCTTTCTTTACTTTTTCTCTTACTTATAATTTACTTCTCATGTCAAAATCAGTCTTTCCTCTGAAGATGTAAGATCACAGCTCGGTTTCCACCGTCCAGCAGGTGTTCCAGTAGACATGTGCTGCGTGACTAGCTTCACACCGTCGCAGCCCATAGGTTTGTGCAGCTAGCGCGTCTTCTAACCACCCCCGCCAGGTGTGTAGCAGCGGGCTTGCGCTTCCTTCATGGATGCAATGGAGGATTCAGAACCAAAGCACTGGTCCTGGTGCAGCATTTCTGGGTGTGGGAAAGCTGCCGTTGGGCTCTGGGTTTGGGTCACAGTTTTTCTTCCTTAATTTTTAAAAAAAATATTTATTTATTTATTTAGCGCAGGTTCTCACTATGCGGCTGGGACTCAGCGATCCTCCTGAGTCAGCCTCCCCAGGCCTGGGATTACAGGGATGTGCTACCACCTCCGCTTTTGGTAGCCAACATGGCACAGGACTGGCATGGCATGTGGGACTGGGGATTGAAGCAGCGTCTTGCTTTTGCCAGGCAAGGTTGGCTTAGACTGTGGAGCTATCTCCTCAGGCCAGGTCACAGATTTTCTGATGGAGATATCAGAATTCCCACATTGTAGTGACAAGAGTTTCCCTCCGGGCCATGGACAGGCATCAACAAGCAACCTGGCGCGCACATCTTTGGGCCTGTCTTGAGTGTGGAAGGGTGTCGGAGGCTGCACAGACAATCACAGCCTTGAAGCTGAATGCGTTAAGAGAGGAAGCGTGAGGAAGCGTGAGGAAGCGGGAGGAAGCG